>MVAM01000240.1:0-23369 GCA_014825675.1 Cystofilobasidium ferigula
AGGCAGGGCCGAGGTGAAGCGAAAAGAGGCGGGGGGAGAGGAGGGGAGAAGCGGTGATAGTGATAGTGAGGCCGGCGAGAAGTCTAGGTTAGGACGCGCGGCAGTCAAGGGTGTCCGAGAGCATGCGACAGCAGCAGCAGCGAGCAGCGTGTATAAAAAGGGGGGAGTCCGAGCGCAGAGACCAGGTGAGGCGGCTTAAAGCGACGGCCAGCCCGAGCCGATGACCGAGACCTCGAACCCGATCTCGCGCAGCTTGGGCGCGTCGAGGATGAGGCGACCGTCAAACTAGTGCGATGCCAGGAGCAGAGTCGAGGGTCAGCGTCTGATCGTCTGCATTCAGGGGAGTGCGAGCGAGCTCGGAGCTGAAGAGGATTAAGGCACGAAGGCGGCGGACGCACGACAAACGCCGGCTTCGACATCTTCTCGTACACGTGCTGCCAGTCGAGCGCCTTGAACTCGTCCCACTCGGTCGCGATGATGACCGCCGCCCATACCCGCATCCCGCAAGCTGCAGAAAAAGAATGGTGATCATGTTGGATCGTCAATCCCTTCTTGACACCTCCCCCACGCACCCTCACGGCCTCCCACCCCTGCTCCCCCAGCCCGAGTCGCCCCTCCTGCCCCCTCCTCCACTGCGGTCCAAAACACCTCGGTACGCCATATCTGCTGCGTCCATCAGGGGCGCGCGGTGTGCGGCTGGCGAGGCGGAGGGGTTCACGACGGACGGATCGACGAGCGCGAGGCGAGAGGGGTGGATGCCGGCTGTCGCTGCTGGCGGCGCTGAGGGCGCTGGGACACGGGCGGCCGGCGCCGAGGGCGGAGGAGGGGAAGGCGAGCGGCGAATGCGCTTGCTTGGTCGCTCGTCCAGCGGCTGCACCCGCGCAAATGAAGCTCAGCCAAGGCTCCATGCAAGGTCAAGGAGTAGGCGAAAGACGCACGTAGCGCGATGGCAGCTCATCCCTCCTCGCCGGCGCCGCCGGCCCCTCCCTCAAATATGGCGGCAGTTCCCTTTGCCCGCTCCTGTCCGAATCCAAACCATCGACCCCGCCCCCTCCATGGGAAGGCGAGCGGATTCGGCGCTCGCGCGAGTCGCGGACCTGTGCAGGGGCGCCGGCGGTGCGATAGGGCGGGGCTTCGCGCGACTGCGAAGCAGGGTAAGGAGCACCGCGGGCATCGTCGTATCGCGGCGGGTAGCGCTGTTGCTCCTCGCGCTGCGTAGAAAGCGCGATGGGTCAGCTTAGGAGACCGGGAGATTCACAGGCAGCACGACGCACTCTCTGCCTCTCGACGAGCTCGTCAGCTGTTCGGCGGGCTCGGTCGTCGGCATCACGCCGCACCTTTTCCTCATCGCGCCTCGCCTTTTCCTCCGCCTCCCGCTGCGACCTCTCCGCGTCACGCCGCGCCCTCTCTCCCTCCTCCTCCCTCCTCTTCTCCTCCTGAGCAGCCTTCCCCTCCGCCTCACCATCGCCCCCAGCGCCCCACCGGCGCATCGCGCCCCCGCCCACGCGGTTCACGTCCGCACCCGCGCCCGCGAGGTTGCGGCCGTACGACTCGCCAAGGAACGACCCGCGCTTCGGGGGCGCAAGGTGCGGGAGCGGTGGGGGCGGGCCGGGGAAGGATGGCAGGCGGCTGGAGGGGCCAGGTGGGGGCGAGAGCGGGCGACGGGCGTTGCGCGCGGGCGAGCGCGAGCGCGGCCGAGCATGCGGAGGGGGCGGAGAGCGCGCACGCGGAGGCGGCGAACGCCCGCGGTAGTGGTCGCGCCGGTCGACGACGGGCGAGCGAGGGCGGGACGTCGGTTCTCGAGGCGGCGAGCGCGAGCGCGAGCGTCCGCGGCTTGGAGGTGCATCTCGGCCACTTCCTCCTCCTCCGAATTCCTGGCGGCGCCCGTCCCTCCCCACCGTCAGACCAGCGCGGCCTTCCTGCTCAGGCCTCCAGGAGTCGCTCCTCCCCTCCCTCCCCTTCTCGGGCGGCACAATCTCGCGCTCCGGCCTGCGCTCCGCCTCCTCCTCAGGCCTGTACGAGTCCCCCCTGCCCTCCCTGCCCTTCTCAAGCGGGATAAAGTCGTACGGCGTCCGCCACTCAGCAGTGACAGGGCGCGGGTAACGGCGCGGGATGAACGGGCGATTGTCCGGCGGCCTGTCGTCGATAGGCTGCTGCGCCGGCGGGGGGCGGGCGCCGGCCGCGGGCGCTTGCGGCGGCGGGACGTGCTGGCGCAGGAGAGACGGGTCGTCCTGCCTTAGGCGCGGCGTAGGGAACGAGTCGGCGTCCGTGGCGGGCGAGGTCGTTGACGCTGGTGCTGGTGCTAGGACGGACAGCCGAGGAAGAGAGGGCACGGATGAAACGAAGGTTGGTGAGCTCCGTGCGCGCTCAAGCAAAGCACGACGTCGCCTGGCATTCTTCGGCCGTCCGTCGCCGGGTATATGCGCGCTCGGCACGCCCCTTCTACCCCTTCACCCTGCCGCCTCGGCATCCCGCACGAACACGCGTCCGGGGCATCTCCCCTATCCGACGCGGACGATGGGGCGGCGAAGTTGGGTACAGGTAGGAGGGACGGCGATTGTACGGAACGCCGAAGAGGCGGCGAGGCCCGGCGACGGGCGACAGGACGAGCCGGACGCCGAGCGGACGAGAGCGATCGATGGATGAACGTACCCCGCGCGTCCTCGTTGTCAACCTTCAGCGGTCTCGCCGGCCAGCGATTCATGGGCTGCTCAATCTGCGCCGAACCAGCAGCAGGAGCGGCGGCAGCAGCAGCAGCAGCATTCGGGTCCCACCCCTTGCCGCCAGGGAACGCCGAGATGCCCTCCGCGACGCGCAGCAACGGGCGGTTTGCGAGCGACTTGTTGCGCTCGCGTGCAGCCTCCTTCTCGCGCCCGAGCCGGCGCTCGCGCTCGCGCGGGGTCTCTCCGATCTCCGCCACGTGCGGCTGCTGCTGCTGCGGGGAGGAAGAGGACGGGTCCGGCGCGCGCGAGAGGAAAGTATTGGAAGCGGACGGCCGGCGCTCGCCGTACGCAGGGCGCGGGCCGGTCGGCACGTCCCTCATGTCTTCGCGTAACGCGGCGTCCGGCGTGCGGGCGCTACCGGAGGGGGGAGGGGCATCCCACGACGTCTGGCCCGAGCGCCGGTCGACCCAGTACTTTGCGCCTGTCTCGCGCTGATAGCGCACCTCCCATTCGGGCAAGGACTCCTCGCGCGGCCCAGATGGCGCAGAGGGCAGCACCGCGCCGCGCGCAGAGCGTGGGCCGGTCGGGAGCGGCGGTCGGGTCGCTGACGACGGAGGCGGCGCGAGGGGGTCAGACCCCGACTGGACATTGCCAGTTCCAGCCGAGGCGGGCACGTCCGGTGTCAAGAGCGGGTTCGCGGGCGGGGGGACGTCTGGGCAGCCGGCAGGTCCAAGGGAAGTAGGGGGGTTCAGGACGAGCGCGAGCGGGGACGACGGCGAGCGCCTGAAGTCGCGGACGCACCGGCGTCGACGTCCATCTTGGTCTTGTCCGGTTCGGCCCTGACCGAAGGGACGGAAGACTGTTCATGGACGGCGGCAGTGGCAGGAGCAGCAGCTGTCTGAGCCATGCTCACGTCCTTGGCCTCCTTCGCTGCGGGCGGGAATGCCGCCGCTGCAGGGGCCGCCTTCGTCTCCAGAGCAGGCTCGGCCGCGGGAGGCTTCTTTTGCTGCTCTTTCTTCTCCTCCAGCGGAGGTGCAGCGACGGGTGCCGCTGTAGGCACAGAAGCCGCGACGACCTCGTGCTTGAGCTCCGTCGAGGGGGACGGCGCGGAGGTAGACGCGGCGGGGGCAGACACAGGTTGCTGCACCTCCTGCTCCTTCGGCTCAGCGACCGCCAGCGGAGCGGCGGGCAGGACGATCTGCTGCTGCTGCTGTTCCTCGTCCTCCTCCTCCTCGTCGTAGCCCCAGTCGACTTCGTCGTCCATCTGGTGTGGGTCGTGGGTCAGGCGAGCGAGCGGCGGGGCGGGGTGGTGAGGAGGGGAACGAAGCAAGCCAACCGGTCAGCTCTCGGCGGTGCCTCGCTGCTGACCCTGCGCATCGCAGGCACGGTACGAACCTTGCGTGTGAGGAGCGGTTGGAGGACTGCCGTGGACGAGCCGGGTCCGCGAGCGAGCGCTGATGGGAGTCGACGTTGGCGTCCGTCCGGTGGGCGCGCGCGCCTGCTGCGACGGCCATCCCTTGAGATCTGCCGAGTACAGTATCGCTGCTCCTTCCTCCTCCCCTCCAGGCCAGCAAGCAGCCAGCCCGGTTCCCATCGTCTCACGTCCCCGAGCGCTCGCACGCGCCGTCACGCCACCATATCCTCCTTCGCCTCGCCCCAGCTCTTCCGGCGCACAAACACGTCGTCGCGGACGATGGCCCCCTCGCTCCTCCCGCTCAACGCCTCCCTCGGCAGCGCGTCCTCATCCTCGGGCCCGTCGCTGCGCTTGGTCGGCGGCGGCGGCGGCAAGTTTGGCTTCCCGGCGCTCAGGAAGCTCACAAAGGTCGGGCGGATGGACTTTGAGCTCGCGGCGTGGCAGCTCAGCTACCTGGTCATCAGCCCGCGCAGGGTGTGCGTGCCTTCCCCTGCTCTTCACTGTGCGCTCTCACCTCGCCCGCTGACAGCTTGTCGCTCTGCGCGCGCAGATACCGCAACGTCTACCATCACAAGCAGACGAAGAACCAGTGGGCACGGGACGACCCGGCGCCGCTCGTGCTCATCGCAGGCGCGCTCGCGCTCGTCGGCGCGCTCTGGTCGTACGTCCACGGATACACGGCCAGCCAGACGGCCGTCACGGTTGCGTTGATGGTGTTCAGGGACTTCCTGGCGGCCGGGGCGGTGATTGCGACCATCTTGTGGTGCGTTCCTGCCCGTCCTCCCGCGTGCGCTTACTGCGTAGTCACACGTTCAAACCGCTCATCTGCCTCCCTACGCCGTCCTCCGCGCCCCTCGCAGGTTCATCTCGAACCACCTGCTCCTCTCGCCCGCATCGCACTCGTCGCCGTCGGATGCGCGGGTCGAGTGGGCGTTCGCGTTCGACGTCGCGGTCAACGCGTTCTTCACGTTCTTCCTGTGGATCTACGTCGGGCAGCTGCTGTTCGTCGGGCTCGTCACGCGCAGGTGCGTTTCTCCTTCCTTCACCATCGACAGCGTTGGAGACTCACAGGCTGATAGACAATGCCCTCCCTCCCGCCAGCAACTGGGTCTGCCTGTGGCTCGGCAACTCGCTCTACCTCGTCGCCTGCGCGCAGTACATCTACATCACGTACCTCGGGTACGCGGCGCTGCCGTTCCTGCAGCGGACCGAGCTGCTGCTCGCGCCGCTGCTGCCGATCTTGGTTGGGTATGTGCTGTCGGTGCGTCCCTTCCTCTCCCCTTTTTGCATCGACTTGGCAAGGGTTCACTGACGGGCGATGG
This sequence comes from Cystofilobasidium ferigula, assembly GCA_014825675.1. Classification (NCBI taxonomy): domain Eukaryota; kingdom Fungi; phylum Basidiomycota; class Tremellomycetes; order Cystofilobasidiales; family Cystofilobasidiaceae; genus Cystofilobasidium; species Cystofilobasidium ferigula. Next base: position 5,400 of record MVAM01000240.1, read on the forward strand.
CGCACGCGCAGCTGCTGGGGTTCAACGTCGCCCGCGCCGTGCTGGAAGCCTACTTTGGCCAGAGCTGGCATTGAGCTGCCCCCCTCCCCCCGGGTCCTTCGGAGCGCGTGCGCGGGCACCCTGCAGTCGTCCGGCGGCGAGCACGCACATCTCGGCGGGTGTCGGGCGCAAAGGGGATGGTGTCCGGGTGCTGCCTGGGATGCGCAAACGGGGCGAAGTTTTACAAGACGGTTCCTTTCTCACCCTGCTCGCCCGAGGACGTCTCGCAGCGTCGCAGCTCAGGGCAGGTCGAGTCCATGTAAGGAGAGCATTGGATTTCGCCGGAGAGCGGAGGGAGTGCAACATGCGAGGGCCAGCAAGCAGGCTGATGGTCTGAGGTCGGCAGGAAACGATAGGTGAGTACAGAGTGTGGCAGTGTCGTGGTGCGTGTCTACAGGGTACAGCCGCAGGCCGCGCTCGGGGGGTCGTACGGTCGTCGCGTGAGCGCTGTTCGAGCGAGAAGGGTTGCGGGGCTAGGCAGCTCCCTCGACGCGGGCGGATGGATGTGGAAGCGCCGGGCGGCAAGGGACAAGAGCGAGGGGCATGCCGTGGGAAATGCGCACAGGACGGCATGCCCCCGTGTCGAGGATGGCTCAGGGCAGCGCCCAGACGACGTCGCTCAGGAAGCAGTGCTGTGTTCGAAGATCGTCAAAACACCAGTCAGCATGACACCGACCAAGGCCTGAAGGAGTCCTCCACACCTTCAGTCATGATTCCGTTAGATGGACGGACCCCGAGCGGCCTCGGACCGGAGACGAAGCTTGTAGAGGGGCTCAGCGCGGGTTGTCGTGCTTCAGACGGCGTCCTCAGTCGATCGATGGATGTCGAACATCATCGGCGCCGGCAGCGGGCTGCGTTTCGGTAGCGTCCTTTTCGCGGACGATGATGAGGAAGAGGACGAGCTGGACGAGCCGGCGGACGAAGGCCTCTTAAGCAGCGTGCTCGAGCGAGAGGGCGTGCTCGACCCGCCCAAAGTCGATTGGCTCTGCAGTGGCGCGCGTGGAGGGGTGGAAGAGGGACGCGGGGGCGTAGGAGGAGAGAGCACCACCGGCGGCGTCCCCTGCGACGGGGGCGCGCACGACGGGCGGTTGAGCGACCCCTTCCTTGGCGTCGCGAACGGGTGTGCGGCCGGGGGCTTCCCGAGGCCGAGGCCGAACGTCGAGCGCGGGCCCGGGCTCGCGGAGGGACGCACCGCGCCGGCGTGCGGGCGGTTGAGCGTCGGCGATGTGGGCGGGCGGACGGGCGGTGGCTTTTCCGGGGGGTCGGACATGAACCGCGCGGGTGATGCAGGGGTGAAGAAGGCGATCCGGTCGGCCACGGACGACGAAGGCGGCGTGAGGACCCAGGGCGTGAGGCTGACGTCCCACGCCGGCAGGTCGAGGTCGACGTCCGGCGTGCGGAGCGCAGCGTCGTCCGTCGTCCACGAGGCGTCGGACCCTGCTGTGTACGGCGAACCGGCGGATACGGACGACCTGCCCGACCGGGACGTGCGGGTCGGGGAGGGCGTTGTGGACGGAGGGAGCGGGAAGGCAGACGGGCGGATGAAGAGGCCAGAGGCGACGCCTCTCCGCTTGACAGAGCGGGACGTGCGAAATGGCGGAACGGGCGAGAGGGGAGAGTTGACGTCGAGCAGGAGCCCATCGAGCATCAGCTCGAGTAGGTCCTTGTCCGGGGTCGTTTCTGGCGAAGACAAGTCGTCCGACTCGTCACCGACGAGCTCGAGGTCGCTGAGCGAACCGAGCCCGAGCCCGATGGCAGGGATGCGACCGCCGACGTTTTTTTGCTCGACCTCGACCTCCTCGGCCTCCGTGCGTTCCTCCTCCGTTTCCGAGTCGGACCACCACCCGTCGCTCCCTACCAAGTCCTCGACCGCTTCCTCCTCGAGCGTGTCCAACCGCGGTGCTCGAACGAGCATCCGCCGACCGCCGCCGCTGCGCCGGTGCCGGGGGTCCTGCAGGACCGGCGAGGTGGGCGCGATGACGGGCACGGTGGGAGGGGAGGGCGTGCGAGGGGCTTGAGGCTCGGGGTTGGACGGACGGGGGAGATGGCGCAGGTCGAGGTCTGGCGATGCGGTGTGATGCGAGGGTCAGCGAGAAGTGCAGGTCCAGGCCGCCGTCATGGAAGAGGCGGGCGAACCATACAGGTTCCTCCAGTCGACCATGCTGTCCATCTCGGGCGATCCTGAGCTCCAGCTGCTGGCGGCCATGGCTTCTGATGCTTTCAGGGCAGCTGCTGTCGAGGGTCAAAGGTGGGAGGGAGCAAGGTGGGCGGCATCTTCACTGCGACGCAAGCCTCCCTCTCGCGCCATGCTTGATGCAAGCAAAGCGGCGCGAGGAGGACCAGGAGTCGTGAGCGGGTTGTCAGCAGCAACAAAGAAGCACAGACTGCGAGAGAGGGTTGGGGGTCAGAAGCGAACGTCCTTTGTCCGGGGCGAGGCGTTGTCTCGCGAGGACGGCGGAGGATCATGGGCTGGACAGACAAAAGGCGCACCCGCGGATCAGAGGTGCTGCTGCGCGGGAAGGGGGAAAAAAAAGGGGCTGTCCGACTTATGCAAGGCGAGCGAGCGGAACCCGCCAGGATGCATCGTGCGTCGCCTCTCGCTGGTCGAGCAGCCATCTGGACCGGCCGACGCCCCTCCTCCCCACCTTGTACGCTCCTTCCGCTCGTTTGCAGCCTCCAGCAACCGGATCTCGTCCGCCATGGCCTTCCTCCTCCCGAGCCTGCGCTCGTCCGTGGCCTCGTCGTCCTCGCGCTCGCTCCTCCGCCCGGCCTTCCTCGCCCCCGGCGCACCGGCAGCACCGCCGCCGCCGTCCTCCGTGCTCCAGGCGCGCGGGATCAAGTTCGCGCCCAAGCGCACCAAGTACGGCATGAACGCCTTCAAGGGCCGCGTCCCGATCCACACGGGCGGCTCGACCAAGGGCTCGACGCTCTCGCACGGCGGCGAGTTCGGCATCCGCGCGACCAACGGCGTGCGCATCAAGGCGAAGCAGCTCGAGGCGGCGTACGAGGCCATCCGGAGGAAGCTCAAGCCGTTCAAGGGCGTCGATATCATCATGCGCGTGTTCCCCGACATCCCCGTCACCGCCAAGGTGCGTCTGCTCTGCCCGCTCGCCCGCCCGAGGTGGCTCCGAAGGCTGACCTCCTGCCGCGTCGGGCTCTCTTGCTGTTCAGGGCGCACAAGCCCGTATGGGTAAGGGAAAGGGTGCTTTCGACTTCTGGGCGTGCCGGTGCGTCCTTTCGTGTACACTGGGTTCGAGCCTAGAGGAGGGCGTCGCTGATGTACCCGCGCGCTTGCTGTTGGCCTTTGAACAGTGTGCCCATGAACCACGCTATCTTCGAGCTCCGCGGCGGCAACTTGCGTATTGAGATTGCACGAGACGGTGCGTACATTGTTCGGGGCTACTGCTCGGCACCAGGGGACCTGGTGGGACTTGCGGTGCGAGAAGGGCAGCTGTGGCCTGTTCGCGCCAAGTCGTGAGAGGATGATCTGAAGGAGGATGCTGCCTCGCTGAGGCTGCGAGGATCCCGCTTGTTGTTCTTCCTCTCTCGGGGCCTGGCTGATCGTCCCCTCTCCCTTCGTCCACGCCCGCAGCCCTGCGCGTCGCGAGCGCTAAGCTTCCCGTCGGCACGCAGTTCATCACGCCAGAGACGCTCCCGCGCGTCGGCAGCGTCGACAAGCCGTTCACGGGCGCGCTGGCGAAGCAGCGGATGATCGTCGAGGACCTGACGCCGCTCTCGCCCGAGGAGGTCGCGGCCGAGGAGCGGGCGGCGCTCGAGGAGAGCGCGGCGGAGCGGGTCGACGGGGCGCAAGCGGCGCAGCCGGACAGCGGCGTTCAGCGCTTCACGCGCCCGGTCAGGATCGCGGAGAAGATAAGGGCGCTCCCACCCGGGACGAAGATCGGGTACGCGAGCGGGCAGAAGGTCATGATTCCGCTGTGATATCGGATGAAGCCTAGACGAACCCCGCCCCCCCCCCCAGACCCATTGGTTCGAGCGCTGCAGCGCACGGCGACGGAAACTGACGAGACGCTGGCGGCTGGGGAGGAGCGTGGAGAGAGATATTGGCGGGTGAGTCTTCGGGTAGCTGATGGAAGGCGCGGGAGGGCGAGTGTCAGGGGATGTTGGAGCACACGGCGCACCGCACCGAGCGGGCGAAGCAAGACGACTTGTCTAGCGGCAGGGTGCGGGGCGGCAGCTCGTCAGGACGACAGCTGGCGGCGGATCGACCCTTCTACATCGACGCGACCAGTGATTGATGTCTGCGAGACTCGATGAGGGTCGCGCGAGCAGCACTCATCGGCAGTCAACCGCCGGCGCGTCTGCATGGGCGAGCGTCGTGGAGTATGTATGTAGAGACCAGTCAGACTTGTCGAATTTACGCCGTGCGAGGCAACCACGCCGAGGCGCCTCCGTCCTGGCACGTTGACGTCCTCGACTGCGGTCGAAGGGGGCAGGTCGATCGGCTCGAGGGGTTGGTTGTTTTGCAAGTGGCGGTCTCGACGACGTCGCTTTGTCTCCGATCGAGGAGGATCGACGGGGTCCGCGCCGGCGACGACGGCCGTCGACCAGCGCGACGCTCGAAGGTCGCAGCGGGCCTCTAGATACATCGGCCAGCTCGAGAGCCAGTCAACGCTTTGCTCCTCCCACCCCTTCCCCGTCCCTAGCTTCCCCTAAGCAGCGCGTCACGCTCGCTCGCTCGCTCGCTCTTTTGTTCGCTCACTCGCAGCTAGGCGCGTCTCGGACAGCATCCGTGGCCCCTTCAAACACAAACGACGTCAAGGCCCGGCTCCCATCCTCTTCAGCCGACCCAGCAGCCAAAGAGCAGCAGCAGCAGCAACAGCCTCTCCTCCTTGCAGGACCAGCTTCCCTCCCTTCTCCAGCAGGCCCGCAGTCCCTTTCGCTCTTCGCCGAGCAGCCCCTGCACGCGGCCGGTCGCGCCTCCCTTCCCTCTCAATCAACATGACGGCGATGCTCCCGCAGCTGCTCCTGCTTCTGCTCTGCGCCCAGCAGAGCACGGCTTACTTCATCCTCAACCACGCGTACGTCGTTTCGTGATGCCGCTCCTGCTCTGAGGGTACTGATGGACGCTTCTCTGCGCTCGCCCGCAGCACGCTCGTCAGGACAAGGTGCGCGCAGCTCATCCCCTGTCTCTGCCGCGTGCGCATGCTCGCCCGTTGCCATAAAGGAGCTGACCTTTCCGATCTCCCTGCCCTCCCCTGCTGCCGGCGCGCAGGCTCGACCCCATCATCGCACCGGGCGTCGTCTCCCAGCACGAGCACAACATCCTCGGCGGGTCGCGCTTCTCGAGGACGTACGACTATGACGACCTGCGCAAGTCGTCCTGCTCGACGGCGGCCGTGCAGGAGGACAAGAGCTCGTACTGGGTTCGCTCGACTTCTCGCATCCTATACTGTGCGCTCGGCTGACAGTGTCCTTCTTTTTGGCAGGCTCCGATGGTTGGTCTTCAATCGCTCACGCCTCACCGTCCCATTGTCTGACGACACTCTACCTCTCGCAGCTGTACTACTACAACCCGACGAACAAGACCTACACCGCCATCGACTCGTACGCCAAGACGTACTACCTGCAGCGCCCGAGCTCGAAGAACGAGCGCATCTACGCGTTCCCGCCCGGGTTGCGCATGATTGCTGGCGGTGCGTCCGGCTGCGTACTACGCTTTCTGGCGAGAGGAGATGCTGAAGGAAGCGAGTTGCAGACCCCTACCGACGGACGTACAACGCGTCGAGCTTCGCAGACCAGGCTGTGTCGTTCGTCTGCCTTGAGTGCGTTCAGCTTGATTTCTCCTGCCAGCGAGCGTTCACTGACCCCTCCGTTCGCACTTCGCCGTAGCTACTACCACGTACGTCCGGGCATCTGTGGAGACGCTCACGGCTTCTGATGCGCTTTTCTCCGATCAGTCGCACAAGGGCGATCCTGAGTGGGACGGGCGCAATGACTTTTTCAAGGTTCGCTTGACGAACTCCGCGTGCAGGAAGCGAGGGCTCACATCCTCCTCTTTTCCTACAGCATAACTGCCCGGACGGCATGCGCTTGCAAGGTGCGTTCAGCTGAGTATGAGTACAGTGGGCGCCAAGCTGACTTTATTCCCTTCGTGCAGTCAACTTCCCTCAGGTGCGACTGCGCGTTCAGTGCGATTCACCTGCGCAAATGCTGACCAGGTCGTTCATCAGTGTTGGGACGGCAAGAACCTCGACTCGCCTGACCACAAGTCACACATGGTGCGCTGCTGCCTGTCGCCGACGTCCTGAGCTCGGCTGATGGTGCTCTCTTGTCGCCCTATCTTCGCAGGCTTACCCCATTGACAACGTCGAGGGTGGCGCTTGCCCGCCGACGCACCCTGTGCACCTCGTCGAGCTCTTTTACGAGTTTGTGCGTCTCTCATCCATCGCTGGCCGCCGGGCTGAGGGCTTACGAGGCTCCCTTCCTTCGCCGCAGGTTTACTCGGTCGGCGACCACCCTTTCAACGCTGAGGGCCCTACGTGGGTCCTCGCGAACGGCGACACAACTGGCTACGGCTTCCACGGTGGTGCGTTCTATCACCATTTCGCAGGCTTGTCGGCCTCGAGCTCATTTTTCTTGTGCTCCTCGCAGACTTCACGAACGGCTGGCCGAGCGGCGACAACTCGATCCTGCAGCAAGCGCTCGACACGTGCGGCCTCGAGACGGGCGGCGACATCGACCAGTGCGCCGTCTTCCAGCCGTACATCGACTACGACGCCGCCGCGGCGTGCCAGCCCGAGATGGAGATCGTGAACGAGCCGATCGGGTGGAAGGTGCCCATCTCGAAGCTGCCGGGCGACAACCCGATGTGGTCCGGGCCGAGCAGGACCAAGGCACGTTTTCGGCGCTCTTCCGCTTCCTTTAGGGCGCGCGGCTGACATTTCTCACCACCCTGGCAGCCCTCGACCAAGGGCTACGTCGAGCAAGCAACTTACACCACTGCCAGCTCCGTCATCCCCGACGACTGGAGCTCGGTCGGCTGCATCGCCGAGGGCACGAACGGACGTGCGCTGAACGCAGCGAGCACGACAAGTCCGTCGATGACCGTCGCAAGTTGCATCGCGTACTGCACCAAGTTAGTTGTTCCCTTCTGTAGCATCCTTGGCAGATTCTGATCATCTGCTGCGCTGTCTACAGGCTGGGCCTGCCTTTGAGTGGCACCGAGTATGGGCAAGAATGTGCGTCGCTCTCCTCATGAGGAAATTGCCGAGCTATGCTGACGATCTCCCACTTTGCTGCCTACAGGCTATGTACGCTTTGCTCTCACGTTTACCTTCATGTCAAGCGGTAGACGTACGTTTGCTGACAGGGCTCTCGTAATGCCGCAGTGCGACAGCCAGTTCCGCAACGGCGCGTCAAACACTACTGTCTCGTCGGACGAGTGCTCGGTCGTACGTCGTTCTTCAGCACATATTCTCCAGACCGCAAACAAGTGCTGATGCGCGCCTCTTCTGACAGTCCTGTGCCGGCCTGTCGACCGAGAACTGCGGTGGATCGCAACGCCTGACGGTCTACCACAACCCAAAACTCGTCTCTAGGCCGGTCCTCCCTACCGGCTGGTCCGTCTACTCGACCGGATGCATGACGGAAGCGACGAGCGGTCGGGCGCTCTCCGGGGCGTCGATGACAGCGAGCAACATGACGGTGTCGATGTGCGCCGACCATGCATTTCCTGCATTTTCGATCAGCGCTGATACGACCTTGCAACTTGGCAGGTGCGTCGCGTGGGCTGACGCACGCGGCTTCGCCTACGCCGGTATCGAGTATCAGCGAGAATGCTATGCATCCAACTCATGGGAAGCTGGGTCGGTGCCCGTGACGGACGGCTCGTGCAGCATGGTGCGCTCCCACTCATATATTCCTCGCCTTGTGGCGCAGTCCTCTGATATACTTTCCCTTCTTCCTTGCAGCCCTGCGCTGGCAAGCTGAGCCAAACGTGCGGCGGATCCAGTCGCCTGTCGTCCTACGTCAACCTCAACCGTCTCGCTTCCATCTCACCGTCACTGTCCAGCAAAGTCGCCACCTCGACGAGCTCGGTCGCGGCAGCACCGTCCTCAACGTACGCTCTCATCACATCGGGTACAACGACGTGGGAGTCGCGTGGCTGTAAGTCTGATGACGCTCGTCTCTCTGGTGCTCGGCCGCTGATGACTCGGCTCTCGTCCGTTCGCAGGCTACCAGGACGGCGCCGCTCAGCTCCTCGCAGGTTCCTACCAGCAGTCGGGATCGAACACCGCAACGCAGTGCGCGGAGACCTGCTACAAGCGGGGTTTCAGCATGGCCGGCACGGAGTACGGCAAGAGTGCGTCCCGGATGCCTTCCTCACCCCTCACTAGCCTTCGCTGACCTTGCCTCCGTCTGCAGGCTGCTACTGTGGCAACGAGCTCAACACCAAGACCGGTCTAGGCGCAAGGCTGGCCGACTCGGCTTGCACGTTCGCCTGCACGGGCAACAAGGACGAGAAGTGCGGCGCCTCGTACAAGCTAAACCTGTGCGTCCCGCCGGCTTACATCACCGTCGCTCGCCCGCAGCTGATCATTCGCTTCCACAATCAGCTATGTGCTTGCCTCGGACTCGTCCAAAACTACCTCCTCGTCCTCGTCCAAAGCCACGACCTCTTCAACGTCGACAAGCACGACCTCCACCAAGGCTTCCGCGTCTTCAGCCGCCGCTTCGACTTCCTCCGCGAAGATCTTCTCGTCCTCACCGGCCGCTGCTGCGGCCGTCGCGACGGGCTCAATTTTCTCGGGCCAAACGACCTGGGCTGCCAAAGGCTGTGAGTTGCTGATCCTCTCACTGGCCGACAGCAGACGTCAGTACTGAAAGTGTCCGCTCTCGGCTCCTTCCTTGTCCAGGTTACCAGGATGGCGCGGCGCAGCTGCTCGCTGGCAGCTACCAGCAGTCAGGCTCAAATACCGCCGCTCAGTGCATCGCGACCTGCTTGTCGCAAGGCTACACGATGGCGGGCACGGAGTATCGCAAGAGTGCGTTCAGTTTGTTTCCGCCCTCAAGCTCCTCGCGGTAGCTGACCGACGTGCGCGCAACAGGCTGCTACTGTGGAAATGAGCTCAACCTCCAAAGCGGCCTCGGACTTAAGCTCGACGACTCGCAGTGCACGTACGTTTGCACCGGTAACAAGAACGAAATTTGTGGCGGCTCGTACAAGCTTAACCTGTATGTCCCTCTTGCTCTGAGCCTGCAACGAGACGGCACGGCTGACTTGGACGACTATCCAGGTACACGCTCGTCTCCTCGCCGAGTAATGCCGTGACGGCCGGCTTGACGACGACGGCCAAGCAGCTCAGCGCGGCCACGAGTCCAGTGGTCGCTGCTGCTGCCAATATGGCTGCTGTCGTTGCGGACGCCGATCTAATCAAGTCAGGAGACTCGTCCTGGGTTGGGCAGGGCTGTACGTCTCCTCGCTCAACTCGTGCTGATCGTGCGCTCGCTGAACTTCCCTTGCGCGTCATCACAGGCTACCAGGACGGCGCCGACAAGCTCCTCGCTGGCAGCTATCAACAGTCAGCATCCAACACGCCGGAGCAGTGTATCGCTACCTGCCTTTCTCAAGGCTTTACTCTCGCGGGTGTTGAGTACGGCAAGAGTGCGTCGCGCTCCCTCTCTTGCTCTCTGCTGTGCGCTGGCTGATCACGTACGTGATTTAGGCTGCTACTGCGGCGGCTCTCTCAATACGGCGACGGGCCTCGGAAAGAAGCTGCCCGATAGCTCCTGCACCTTCAATTGCACGGGCGACAAGAACCAGATTTGCGGCGCTTCTTACATACTGAACCTGTGCGTCGCTTCTTGCTTAGGTTTCTAAGTCCGCGCTGATCTCACCTGCTGCCCTCTCAGGTACTCGCGCGTGTTCCCTGAGATCACGTCGGGCGCGACGACATGGACCGCCCAAGGATGTGCGTGAACTTTGCTTAGATGCTCAGGAGCAGATGGACACCGACTGACGCTCCTCTCGTTCACCCTGCAGGCTTCCAAGACGGCGCCGACAAGCTCCTGAACGGCTTTTACCAGTCCTCTAGCTCCAACACTCCTGAACAGTGCATCGCCACCTGCTTGAGCAAGGGCTTCAAGTATGCCGGCACCGAGTACGGCAAGAGTGCGTTTAGCGCTTCTAGCTTTCCTTCCAGCCTGGCTAACCGCTTTGGTCTCTTTGCAGGCTGCTACTGTGGCAACGCACTCAACACCGCCACTGGTCTCGGCACCAACCTGCCTGACTCGGCGTGCTCGACGATGGTTTGCACCGGCGACCACAGCCAGTGGTGCGGCGCGTCGTGGAAGATGAACGTCTTCAAGCTCACGTCGGGCGGCAGCTCGGCCAGGCAGAGGCGGCACCTTCGCCCATCGCGCCCGAAGCTGGGCAAGCTTCATTAGACTCTTTTTGTTCGCAGGACCCCATAGAGCTCCCTTCGCATTTCGTCTAATCTCGTTTCACATTTTTCACAACCTGGCGCATCTTTGTCGCAGCTTGCAAATGTCCTGTTTATCTTGTCTTCAGTAACGACCCCCGACGTCCTAGAATATTGTCGTATCTCATGTCCTGTCTGTCGCTGTTGTCCTGGCCTGCGCACTCAGCATGATAAATCTGCCACAAGCCGTTTCGCAAGATAGACCGCGAGCAAGAAGCAATAAGTAGGATAGATCTAGAGGAGCAACCCCGCAGATGGAAAGGAAGATAGGGAGCTCTAAGGCTGGACGGTGTATCTATGACGTCACGAGGCGATCTGGTAAGCCTCAAGACTACTTACCGGATGACATGTAAGGAAGGACGCACAGGTTCAGTTTATAAGAGGCACCGCACTTGAGCCCCTTGTTGCCGGTGCACGTGTACGAGCACAGCGAGTCGTCCAGCTTCGCGCCGAGCCCGGTCGCCGTGTTCAGCGAGCTGCCGCAGTAGCAGCCTGGAGTGGAGGAGCATGATCAGTAGCTGCAGGCGGATATGGATGTCAGGCCATCACTCACTTTTGCCATACTCGACCCCGGCCATCGTGTATCCCTGTGAGAGGCAGGTCGTAGCGCATTGCTCAGGCGTGTTGAACGACGACTGCTGGTACGACCCGGCGAGCAGCTTGTCCGCGCCATCCTGGTAGCCTTGTGAGGATGAACGTCAGCGATGAAGCCGATAAGGGCAATGGGTAGGAGATACTTACATCCGCGCAACTCCCAGGTTCGCTTTGCGGCAGTGATGGTCGGGTACATGCGGCGGTACAAGTTGAGCTTGTACGATGCGCCACACTTCTCGTTCTTGTTGCCCGTGCAGACGAACGTGCAAGCCGAGTCGGCCAGCTTTGCGCCTAGACCGGTCTTGGTGTTGAGCTCGTTGCCGCAGTAGCAACCTGCAGGTAACGAAGGGAAAGACGTCAGCGAAGCAGATCAGCGAGAACAGCTGCGGAGGACGCACTCTTCCCGTACTCGGTGCCTGCAAAGTCATAACCCTGAGAGAGGCACGTCGCGATGCACTGGGCTGCGGTGTTGGAGGACGACTGCTGATAGCTGCCTGCAAGAAGCTTGTCGGCGCCGTCCTGGTAGCCTAAGAGGGGAGCATAAGACGCGGGTCAGAAGGGTATCTTGCTCTGTAGTCGAGCGACAAGACTTACAGCCTGCAGGGCCCCAGGTCGTGCCACTGGACGTGATGAGGTCGTCGTCCGAGACGGCGGAGAAGGTGACGATCGGGGCGGCAGACGTCGAAGTTGACGCAGCAGCCGAGGAAGAGGTGGACGTCGGCGAGGAGGACGAGGAGGTGGGGGATGACGATGACGACGGGACGACGCCGTCGAGCTTCGCGTAGAGGTTGAGCTTGTAGCTGGCACCGCACTTCTCGCCCTTGTTTCCCGTGCAGGTGTACGAGCAGGCGCTGTCGGCAAGCTTCGCACCAAGCCCAGTGGCCGTGTTGAGCGACGATCCACAATAGCAACCTTGTAGAACAAAGACGTCAGTTTTGTTGAGCTGCGAAGGTGTGAGGGAAGTGCGCACTTTTGCCGTACTCTGTTCCGGCAAACGAGTAGCCCTGGCTTAGGCAGGTTGCGATGCACTGTGCGGCCGTGTTGGACGAGGACTGCTGGTAGCTGCCAGCGAGCAGCTTGTCCGCGCCGTCCTGGAAGCCTGCGAAGCAAAAGGGGGTGCGAACGTCAGTGGCTAATGAGAGGGACTGCTTGATCGGAGGGCGGCAAGACGAACATCCGCGAGTTTCCCAGACCGTATCGCCAGACGTGATCAAAACTCCCGTCGGCGAGGCAGCGACGGACGAGGACGTTGAGGTCGAGGTCGCCGAGGTAGACGTCGAAGAGGAGGCCAAAGTGGAAGTCGACGAGGGTGTCGACGAGGAGTCGGCCTCGAGAGCGTACCTGATGATGAACAACACAGCTCTCAGCCTCCAAGACCCGCGAATAGCTTAACGGGGACGTACAGGTTCATCTTGTACGAAGCACCGCATTTGAGCGATTTGTTGCCCGTGCAAGCGAATGTACAGGCACTGTCAGCGAGCTTCGTGCCGAGGCCCGTCTTGGTATTGAGGTACGAGCCGCAGTAGCAGCCTGTTCCAAGCACGTCCGTCAGTGGGTTGAATTCCGCAGGAAGAGGAAGCGACGAGAAGGACACACTTTTGCCGTATTCGACACCGGCATAGGTGTAGCCCTGCGAGAGGCAGGTAGCTGCGCACTGGTCTGGCGTGTTGGACGACGACTGCTGGTAGCTGCCGTCAAGGAGCTTATCCGCGCCGTCCTGGTAGCCTGATGAAACGGGCGAGTAGCTTTTAGTCTCGTCCAAGGTATGGAGTTCAACAATGAGGGAAGTCGACGTACATCCCTTGGCAACCCAAGAGGAAGGGCCGGCGGGCGTCGCCGCAGCAGTCGCAGACGAAGTCAGGGAGCTCATTTCGGCTGCGCACGACGTGTCGGTCGACTGGAAGAGAGTCAGGTAGTTGGTCCTGCGCAGAATGGATGCATCAGCTGGGGATGACTAGCGATAGACAGCGGCTGAGCCTCACCCGCCGCAGGTAGTGGTCGAGTCGCCCGTGCACGGAGCGTCGCACAAGCTGCTGGACGCCGACGCGCCGCCGCCGTTGGCCAGGACGTCACTACACCAGCACTCCTGTCCGACTAATGCGCACGAGGAAGCTGTCAGTGCCAGCTCGTGCTGCTCTGAAGCGCCTCCGAGGGAACTCACACTCAAGCCCTGCGTAGAGGTATGCCATTGAGGCGCAGGTGTTAAGGCACGCCTCGATCGTGAGGCTCCCGACCGACTGCTGCCAGTAGCCCGTGAGGGCGCGTCCGTTCGTGCCCTCGGACACGCAGCCGAGCGCCGTCCAGCCGTCGTACGTCGTAGCGCGGCGAGCGTTGTTGTTGCTGTGCCCGCGGAACGGCAGCCGAGCAGCAGGGTTGTGAGCCGCAACCGGCGTTGAGCTGGACGCGACGGCGAAAGCCGCGGCGAGCAGCGGAAGGGCTGCAGAGTCAAGGAGCATTGGCGGCCGGGTGCGATGGAGGACGGAGTGTAAGGGACCGTCGACAAGCGCCGTGCTGCTGCTCTAGGCGGGATGTCCGATGTACGAGGGGAAGAGGAGCGAAGGAGTCGTTGGAGGGAAGACAGGTCGAGAGCTCGATGCTGTCGTCGGTCGTCGAAGAATCGGTGGCGTTTCGCGGTTTCAGATTCCTGGTCGAGCATCTCGTCGACGCGTCTGCCTGTGGAGAGGGCGAGACCGGCCGCATTCTGCTCAAGCTCCATCAGCTGCGTGCTCATCATCAGGGACTTCGAGCCAGGTCAGCCGCAGCCGCGACGGAAGGCTGAGCGGCGACGAGGCGGCGCGGACCCGACGAAAGGGGCAAAAGGCTTCGATCACTCAACCATTTGCGGTCGTCGGACTTGTCGCTACGGGGGCACACACATACGGCATCCTGGACGGACGCGCACCAGGAGCGCTTCTACGCATCTGAGGAGAGCGCGAGGAGGGTGGAGGGCACACGCATGAGCTGAGCCAAGTCAGGGGCGTCCGGTGATCGCGCTGTACTTGAGCGCCCCTCCGCGTGCACAGCACTTTCAACGGCGTGCCCTTGCGATGACGCTGCTGCTCGCAGCGCGAGCTTACGCTCTCAAGACTGCGAGATGTACAGAACGAGTCAACCGCGCGCGTACGGAAAGGAGCGAGCGTCTGCACCTCAGACACCAGATTGAAAATGCTCCACCATCGCAGCGGCCCTTCCATCCCAATTGCGCATCATGCCGTCAAAGGCAAGACGTACGGCCTTTTGCCTGCCACTTGGTCTGGCCGGATACGATGTAGTGCGACGTCCTCGACGTGCTTGCCGGGCCTTCTGCCGTCAAAGATGGCAGGTGCGAAACCGCGCAGGAGGTATCGGTCGAGACTCGAGTGGAAAAGGGAAAGGTGGTTCGTCTTGCGCAGTCGACAACGGTCAGTGCTTTTCTTACGACACAAAGGACGGCGAAGGGATGCGCTGCCTCCGCAAAAGGTGGTCGAGTCGCCGGTAAAGGGTGCATCACACACTCTGCTCAAACACTGTGATGCCGCCGCCTTCAGCCCGAGCGTCATTGCACCACCACTCTTGTCAGACTGAACGGCCCAAAAGAGGCAGTCAGGGCCTTCCCACACTGCCAAGAAGCCTGCGAGGAAAGCTCACACTCAAGACCAGCGTAGGAGTATGCCATCGAGGCGCAAATGTTCACGTAAGCTACAACGGTCAAGCTCTTGACCGACTGCTGCATAAACCGATCGAGCGCCCGCCGCCCGCCCGTGCCCTCCGTCTGGCAGCCCGGCGCGGTCCAGCCGTCGTACACCGGTGCGCGCCGTGCAAAGGAGGTGCTGCCGTCGAGTTAGCAGGGGGTGGTTCGGAAATGGACGGCGGCGGCGGCGAGTGCGGGGAGGAAATGAAGCGTCGCGCAGCAGCCGAGGACGAAGAGGATGGCGGGCCGATGCGCAGCAGAGGCGGCGAGGCGACAAGGCATGGCCAAGGCTACTTACTGTACGAGGAAGATGGTTGTCAAGGGAAAACATTAGCGACGGGATTTGCAGCGTCGGTTGAGGGGATTGTCACTCGTGCGTCGATGGAAGGGATGGAGCCTTTCGAAGCTTCATCTCGTCCCTCTCAACGTCCTAAAGAACCGTCCACTACTTCGCAAAGGCGCGCGCGCACGTAGGCAGCAAGGAGTAAGAGAACCATAAACAGCGCACAAGGGGGGGGGGGGGGGGGGAGGGGGGGACGCCCAGCAATAACAACCTGGCTCCTCAGAGCTCCTCCAGATATCGGTACCTGTTGAACAGGAAGACGGTCAGCGCCGGTGAAGAATCGCAACAAGACGAGAGGAAGGACGGACTCGAAACGGCTGCACGCAGAATCAAACGCGTTGACTGTCAGCGGACGAAAAGATGAACGAGTGGGGAAGAGATGACAACGTACAAGTCCGACTTCTTGCGCTGACACCACGAGTTTTCCCAGTCGAAGTAGATGTACTGCCGCCGCACCCAGCCCACCGTCAGCACCCTACAAGCGCGAGTCTGGAGAAAAAAAAGAGCGCACCATGCCCTGCTCGTAGTCGTCCGTGATGGCCTGCGGTTGGCTCAGGCGCTGGAACCACGTCAGGTACTGCTTGTGGAAGCGCCAGCTCTGCTTCTTGAGCTCGCGCGCCGCCAGCCACCTACGGAAGATGGATTCAATAGTCAGTCGTGCTCGCAACCCGGCAGATAATATGCACAGAGGGACGCACTGCTCGTACGTGTTTGCGTGGTAGTAGAAGATGAAGAAGAGCGTGTCGAGGTCGAGCTTCGCATAGAAGTCCTTGTCCTGGAAGCCCGCGAACGGCTCCTGCGGGTAGTACAGCGGCGTCTGGCACGGGTTCTTCGGGATGTAGTAGCGCGGCCTACGAGTTGTGCACGCAAGAAAGATCAGCAGCGAGGACGTAGATGAAGGAGCGGACCGCGAACGCACTTCTCAGCATCCTGGGGATGCGGAAGGGCCTGGAACGAAGCGTCGAGCGCCGAGTGCATCTGGTCCATGTTCCCTGCCCGTTGCGACGCTATGATGGACAATGCAGGCAGTGTCAGCGACTGAGAGCGCAAGCAGGAACAGCAGGCAGGGACGCACAGCGCTGCTTGGCGTTCTCAAAGCTCGACACGAGGTCCGCGAGCGCGTTCGGTAGGCGCGCGCCCTCGTTGCGCGACGTCGGCCGGACGCCCTGTTGCTGCTGCTGCTGCTGCTGCTGAGCCTGAGCCTGAAGCGGCTGCGCCTGCTCATGCCGCGCCGCAGGGCTCTGGACATTACTCGGCGGTGCGTCGGTCGACGCTGTTGATGTAGGAACGGGGGATTGCTGGGGCGGCTCGGCGATTGTTGGCGGTTGCGGTGCGGGAGGAGGGGAGGGCGAGGGGGCAGCGGCAGCTGCGGGTGCGGGCGCCGCGGCTTTTGGCACGGGCGAGGGCGCAACCTCCGACATGGGCGATGCGACTACGGGTGCGGACACGGGAGCGGCGGATGCCGGGGCTGGCGACGCGGCGGCGGGGGCAGGAGCAGCTGCTGGGGAGGGGGCGACGGCGGCAGCGGCCGCGGCGGCATAGCGGATGGCGGGGAGGGGGACGGCGGTGGAAGCGGGGCGAGGGCCGGCGGACGAAGCAGACGTCGGCGTTGGCGGTGCGTTGCCCTTCAGAGCGGACGCCATCGGCTGCTGGTTGAAGTTGGGTTTCGGGACGGCCGGTATCGGCTCTGCCTTAGTCTCCAGCGTCGGCTCTGCGCGCGTAACCCATCACCATCGTCAGCGTCGCGCAGGAGGGCTAGGCAGCCACAGTAAGGGCGGCGACGCACTCTTTGACGGCGTCTTGCGCACGGCTGGGCTGCTCGCGCTCGCGTCCTCCGTCGACGGCTTGCGGTCGCGCCCGCTCGACGCGCTCGAGTCGTCGTCCACCTTCGACAGCCCTCTCGGCTTCAGCACCGGCAACGGCTCTGCTAGCACGTATGTAAGGTTCAGCGGCAAGGTTTGAGCGCTTGATGAAGGCCAGAACAGGGGAAGGACGCACCGTCTGCCACCGAAACGGAGTCATGCGACGACTGGATGTCGTCCTTGTCATTCGAGCCCCCTGCGTCGTCGTCCTCCTGCAGGTCGAGGTCGTCGTAGATGCCCTCGTCCTCTTCAAAGTCCTCTTCCTGCTCGACGCGAAAGCGGTACGGCCGAGGGTCAACCCAAGCGCTCGACTCGACGGACCGCAGCAGCAGCTAGAGAGAGGGGGGGGGGGGGAAGGGGTCACGCACCTGATTCGACTCGACAAAGTAACTGATGTCCTCCTTGGTACCCTCGACCGTGTCGACGCTGATGCCGCCGTTGTCGACCATGCGCTGGATGAGCTCCATGCGGCCGACGTGCCACTTCCTGCGCTCGTTCAGCGTCTCGAGCTCGCCGATGCGCTCCCCGCCCGAGCCCTTGCCGCGCTTCTTGCCGGACGACGCGGCGAGGACCTCGATCTCGGCCTCGGACGTCTCGACCTGGCGCGAGAGCTCGTCGATCATCGACGACAGCCAGTTAATGCAGTCCATCTTGGCCTTCTCGGCCGGGTCGAGCTTGGCCGCCTGGATCAGGCCCTCCTTCGAGAAGGCCTTGGTCTTCATCTCCTTCTCGAGCGCCTTGAACCGCTCCATTTGCTGCGGGCCAGCCAGGGGAGGACGTCAGTCTCGAGCCACATTTCGAGCAGCGGGAGCGGATGGGGCATCCAGCAAGGGCTGGCCGTCCCGTCCATCGCCGGGGGCAGCCGCTAGCTCGCCACAGGCCGCCCCCCCCCCCCCCCCCCCCCCCCCCCCCCCCCCCCCCCCCCCCCCCCCCCCCCCCACCCCCCCGCGCCCCCCCCCCCCACCCACCCCACACCCCCCCCCCCCCACCCCCCCCCCCCCCCCCCCACCACCCCCGCGC
>MVAM01000241.1:2226-23332 GCA_014825675.1 Cystofilobasidium ferigula
GGGGCGGGGGGGGGGGGGGGGGGGGGGGGGGGGGGGGGGGGGGGGGGGGGGGGGGGGGGCGGGGGGGGGGGGGTGGGGGTGGGGGGGGGGGGGGGGGGGGGGGGGGGGGGGGTTCGCTCTGCTTGACTCAGACCTTCATCAATCATTTCGCTCCTCTCCGTACGCAGGAGGCGAGGACAGGCTAGCTGTAGGTAAAGAGTTCCCTTCAGATGCGCAGCTCTTCCGACAACATCCACGACCGGGGCTGCAGGAAGGCGATCAGGTCGGCATCCGCATTGTCAGCACAGTCAAGCTGAGCGGCGAGAAGGAGAACGACACGCACAACAACCCACACGTTGACAACCTGAAAAAACGCTACTCGCGCCTGTTCACCAAGCTATTCGAACGCCGGCCGCCTGCGCGCCCGGAGGACCACTCGACGCACCCTTTCCACGACACGCAGCCCCCGTTCAGACGTAAGTCTCGATTCTGGCCCAAGGAACTGAAAGTGGTGTGCGTCTACCTAGCCGAGGAGGTTGCTCTTGGTCATGTCTGTTGAAGTCGAAGTCCCTCCTGCTCTTCTCACTCCCTAGCTAGTTAGCTTTCTTTGTCGTTTCCTAGAGTAGTGCTCCTTCTCGTTAGTTCTTGGACGCGTGTCGGAGTTGTGACGGCGCAGCAGCCGCTTTGCCCCCTTTCTCCCTTTCTTCCTTGGCTCGGCCCTCTGCAGTTTTCCTTTCCCCTTAGCCGTCACCCTACCTCCGTCCTCGCCCTTCTGACGACGGCCTACGTCCTCTACAGGTCCGTTGCACAAGCTCATGAACCGTCACTCTACCTCCGTCCTCGCCTCCAACCCCCCTTTCATCATGGGCTCGAATGCAGGCGACGCGGAGCAGTCCCAGAGCAGCAGGGCCGACCGTCAAGACGCGGTCGAGGCCAAGGACAACGAGCCGGTCTTCATCGCACACGACGGGACCATCAAAGAACGATCGCTCGCACGATCCCCGTTGCTCGCCCCCTCTCTTCTAGGAGGCTTCGGCACAGCGCTGTCTGCCGAGGGACTCAAGCTGCACAAGGGGCTCGTCGACGTCACACTCAAGAGTGTCATCAAGCTCCGCACACCAGGACTCGCCGACGCGACCATGCCAGGAGCATATGAGGCCTGGGCAAACGTCATCCCCGAGGCATTGAGCCTCCTCGGTCTCGATCTCATGCTAGAAGGCAAAGAGCCGCGACCCCAGCAACCAGGAGCAGCACTCGACGAGTGGACGCAACGCGACCGCCTCGCCAAGATGTACGTGTGGGCGTACGTCGACCCGTCCGAGTACCCCAAGGTCAATTCTTCTGCCAGCGCGGCGGAGGCATGGGTTACCCTGCAGCAAGCCTACTCGCTCTCAGGCGAGGAAGCACTAGCATCGTACTGGGCAGCCCTTCACAAGCTCAAAGTGACGGACTTCGCGACGGCGCCTGACTTCGTTGCGGCCTTTAAGGACATCGTCAACCGCATCCGTCTCGCAGCATCGACCGTCGGGAAGAACGGACGCTCTATCCTCCCGGACGACAGTCTACCGTACCTCTTCCGGAACGGACTAGAGGCATCGCCCGACCTCGGTGCGGCAGTCAAGACAATTTTCACGACGGCCAGATTCACCGCTGGGCGCGGCGTCACCCTCGAAGACCTTGTCTCGGTCGTCATGGCCGAGCACGCCCGGAGTCTGTTGCGCCCAACCTCCCAGTCCGACGGCACCGGCGGACATCTCCTCATGCGTCAGGTGGAGGCGTTGCAAAAGGTCGTCCAGGTGGTCAGCGCCTGGCCGATACCGCGCAAGCTCAGCGACATACAGGCGTTCCTCGGTGCCGCCAACTCCAATTGCCCCTTGGTTGAATTTTGGCACCGCTGCTAAGCCTGTGGGCGAAGGAGGCGTTGCGGACGTGGAACGAAGCACATTAGAAGGCCTTCTAGTCATTGAGGCAGGGTTTGTCGACTTACCTCGTCTTGCACATTGCGCAACCCGCTCGTAAACATGTACAGGACGACGCATCCGCGATCGCACTCGTAGGCGTGCTCGAGCAGCTCAACGACGACGGTCGATGGTACCTGAAGGCGTACAATGTCACGCCGGCTTCGCGACTTCGAGTGCAGATGGAAGGTGCCACACAAGATAGAGATGCTGGCCATCGTCAATTGTGAAGAAAAGCGGCGGCCGTACCTCCTCGACAAGACGGTCGACGTCCTAAAGGACCACAATTCGCTTCAGCACTCCTGAACGCAGCTTCACTTGAACCACATTGGGAGGAGAAGCTGGGGAGAGTGCGACGTACGCATCGCGTACCGACGAGAAGAGGAGGCGAACGGACCTGACAGCCATCTTGCGAAGAGCCCGCCCGTCACTGCCGTCTCTCCCGCCGACGTCGCTCATTGAAAGTCCGAGCAGGCATTCGAAGCAGCTCGAGTCGACATCACTCTAGCAGTCCTGAGACGGAATGGAGGAGAAGGAGGAGGAGGAGGAGGAGGAGGAGGAGGAGGGGGAGGGGGAGGAAATATCCGTGACCCATGACAATCCTCATTGCCAACCTCCACGACACGCCTCTTGGCGGACATCTGGAAACGAAATGGGCAACCAAGGCCGTCCCACGTAGTTTCGGACCGCCGGGACTAGCCAACGACGTCGAGGCACACGTCCGTCAGGCGCAGCTTGCCAGAAGGCCAGGGCCAAAACGCACCGAGCATACGGCGAGCTAGGACAGCTGCACATTACAAGCAGTTCGTGAGATGGTTTGAGCTTCGACCTCACCACGGAATGGCCAAGGACGAACGACACACCACATGCCGACGCGGTGGTCACCTTTGTTGAGTGCTTCTCAAAGATGGTGCCCCTATTCCCGACAACAGAAAAGGTTAGTGTGCGGCTCGTTGCGAGTGCTAGTCTCCCGTCTTACTTGGTGTCTGACCGGGACCCGCGCGTCACGCTGTGGTTCCGGTCCGAGTTGCAAAGACCCTGGGCATGCGCCTGCAATCTTCGACGGCTTTGTACCCCAAGATGGCCCAAACAGATTACACGAACCAATCAATGGACAACGTACTGCGTTGCATGGTTCGTACGGGCAGAATGACTGGCGCAAGGCTCTGTCGTTCTTCGAGCTCGTACTTCATCAAACAACATGCAAAGCAACCGGGTACGCACCATTCTTCGACGCGCTGGGACGTCACCCTCGTCGCCCGTCGGACATTCTGCCGGCGTCCCATACCCGTCACGAAAGCCTTGGTGAGGCGAATGCTTATGGAAGTGCGACGAGCCAGGCGCGCTTCCCTCTTCATAACCTCTTTCTCTTGCGTTCCTCTTTCTTAAACTGATATGCTTGCCACTCTTTAAGCCGTTTGCTTGCAGAAGCCGATGTTCCCGCAAGCACCACCCCTCCGCAATCGCCATTCATGCCCCCCTTCCACCCCCCTCCGGTTTGCCCGCCTCAACGTCCCCGCGGCGCTTTGCTGAGACGGTCGGTGACGCGCACCTCAGTGCCCATGACGGTCGACGAGAGCGTACATCCTTCCGTCATCGCTCACCTTCGCATCTTAGTCCAATTGGGCTCTCGGCCGGTCCCCTGGTTGAAGGCGCGCCCGCTCAGAACTTGGTACTGGTCTCACAGATAGCGGACCACCCGCACCCCTCCGCCTGGCCTGCAGCTCCGGAATATTGCTCGGTGACGGTCGCCGCCGGCGTGATCAAACATCCACCGGCGCAAGACGTGGAGGGAATTAAATGGATGCTTTAAGTCGGATCAATCACGTGAGGTTGGTCCTTTAGCGAGAAACTGGACCCAAAGACGTGATCGGGCGCTGAAGTGCAGCAGAACGTACCAAATGTCCAGTACATCCGTATGGGCTTCTGCTTCTGTTCCAACTGATAATTTGCCGTACTATTGGGACCTGTTGAGCAGCCGGTGCGCTGCCGTTGTTGCGTTCGACTCTGATGAGGGAAGAGTGGAAGGTGGTCGCCAGGGCAAAGAGAACCCAGCTACAGCCTCGACTAATGATGCGCAATGAGCCTGTGCAGCAACACCTGACACATCTCGCCGTCATCCGCATGGATTCTCACGGCGACTTGATTTTTGGGCCAAAAAAGGCTGAAGCAGGAGTCGCGCGGCTGATCAACCGTTCAAGACTACCTTTGCTGCCTAAACATCGTTAAAGAGGTCCTATGCAGCCGACCATTCTTTCAAAAGCTACCTACGCCGCCTGAACATCGTTGCAAAGGCTACCTGCACTGCCTGATTATCGTTGAAAAGCCCACCGGCTACAGCTGGTTTACTTGAATCAGCATAGAAAGCGCATAATTTAGGCTTTCGTAGACCAAGATGGGGTTGATGTAGCTGGGAGCCCAATGTACCCTTTCCTAGCAAAACGAGGCTTTGTGACATTTGTGTCTTGCAGTATGATGTAGCTGGGAGCCCAATGTACCCTTTCCTAGCAAAACGAGGCTTTGTGACATTTGTGTCTTGCAGTAAGATACCTCAAGCAGTTGTGCACAACTGTCAGGGTCGGAAGGATGAGTGGGGCGAGGAGGGAAGCTTGAGCTCTAGCTAGTGAGTCGAGATTGCCAAAGGGACGAAATCCGAGGCGAACTAGTCCGTGAGGTCCATTTGGGCCATTAGGGATTGATGACAAGATATCGGCGAACAGTTTGGCTGGCCGAAGCTCGACCGAAGCTAGTCGCAATTCGGATTGCCTCAGGAGGGGACTGAAGCTTTTGGGGTTGTTCCTGGCGTACGCGCCTTCCCACCCGGAAGGGTAAGCATCGTCTCGACCTGTTAGAGCGTCGGGCTTCTGGCCTTGTTTGCCGGGGCGGTACCGAACTTCGAAGTCGAACTCCGATAAGAACTGCTTGCCGACGATTGAGAGGCTTCGAAGACATGCAGTATCGAAGCGAGGTGTGGTCGGTGAGGACGACGATCTGTGAGTCGAGGGAGAGGAGCATCGACCGCCAATGCACGAAGGAATTGTGTATTGCGAGTAGCTCCTTGTTGTGAATACCGTAGTTGAGCTCGGCCGGTTGAATCTTGCGCGACTTGAACGCGACCGGGTGCAGCAAGCCGTCTGAACCGATCTGCAAGAAGATGCAGCCGATGGCGCAGTCCGAGGCGTCTGTTCCGACGAACGTCGGAAGAGATGAGTCGAAGTGAGCGAGGATCGGGGCCGAAGTGAACGCTGCCTTGAGGTGTTCGAAGGCCGACTGTTAAGGTTCGCCCCACTCGAACCGAAGGTCATTCTTCGTTATCGAAGTGAGGGGGTTTGCGATCTTGTGAGAGTTGCGGATGAAGCGCCGGTAGAAGTTGGCGAAGCCGAGGAACGACTGTACGCCTTTGACCGAAGTCGGTTTCGGCCAGTTGAGGATCGTCCGATACTTGCCTGGGTCCATCCTAAGACCTTTGGGCGTAACGAAGTAGCCGAGCTACTGTACGCACACAATCTTAGGCAACACCAGGTAACGTTAACGCGCGGGAGTTGTTGCATAAGTAACGCTTTAGAGAGATGGTGTTGCATATTTCAGGGGCAAAAAGGAAGAGCGATATATCCACCAGGTTGCTCTACAATAAGGTGTGTTGCATGGGTAACGCAGAATGAGTCAAGTGTTCCATAAATCAACCCCTTTTGGGGATTAGGCTCACGGCCGCGCAGCCGGAGGGTGTTGCATAAGTTCGTGTGCGATGATGGGTGAGCCGACCGAAGAGCGGTCGTCTCCAAAGCGGGAGCGGTGGACGCAGCCGTGGGCGTAGTGGGAGAACTAGGGCGAAGGCTTTCGAGCTGCCAGTCGATAATTAGGTGGAACGTGCCCAAGAAGTCTTAGTCGAGGACGAGGGGCTGCTCCGCCGGAAGACGGGTGACGAGGAACGGGTGTTCGGTTCGTCCAGAGATGGTCGAACAGAACGACAAGGTGACGGGGCCCGACAAAGCGGCTTGGTCGTCGAAGAGTGATAGCTTGATGGGCTGGGGTAGTTTTGTAATGGGAATGTTGTGTTGCTTCACGAATGCTTCGCCGACGAAGCAGACCGTGGCGCCGGTGTCGACGACAAACTTGAGGTTCGAGGGGAGAGAAGGGTCGGTGAAAGCAACGTCGAGGTAGATAGACCTGGGAGACGAATCATGAACCGTAATGGGAGACTTGAGGTGCGCCAAAGGAAGAGCGGGACAGTGCGCTGTGCGCGTAGGCCCACCGCTTACTTGTTTTTTGACAGGTACGAGACCGAAGCATCCCGAAGGTCGAAGACTGAGCGGGAAGCTTGGGGCAGTCGGCCAGCTTGTGGCTTCGGTCTCCGCAGTAGAGGCAGAGGTCGAGGGCCAGGCGACGCTTCTTCTCGTCCTCGCGAACCTTGCCGGACCGATCGAGGACCGTGTCGAGGTTCGATGTGGGACGGGACAAAGTAATTGACGAATTGGACCGATTGGGACGGAATTTCAAAGTGCGGCTTCAGGTCGGAAGCCGGGTCAACAGACCACGGCGGAAAGCGAAACAAAGAGCGGATTCTTCCCAAGTGAGGATGGCTGAGTAGATTCGGAACTTGGTGATGTAGTCGGCTATCGCCTTGTTGTCCCTCATGCGAAGGGATTCGAGCTTGAGTTCGGCGGTAGCCACTTCGTCGGAATTGCTGTAGAGCGACTGCAGCCGTTGCTAAAAGTCGGACCGGGAGTTGAGATCGAGGTTGCCGAGGTTGATTTTAAGCGGCTCGAACCAGTCTGCGGCGACACCGGTGAGGTATGAAGCTGCGCAGGGGATACAAGATCGCTCGGTGGCGAGGCGTGCAGGACACAACGAGCAAGGGGACGCGTTTGCTCCCTTCTTGAAAACGGATCCTCGTTTCTGCAAAGCTTCGAAAGTGTAACTGACTTGAAGTACTGGCATGACTGTTACTTTTGGAAATGTTGGCGGTCACCGTAAAACCAAGATACCGTCAGCAAATTCGATACGGCATCTCCAAGGTAACAGCTACAGCCTTGAACCAGAGCTTTGCACCGTTTACGCTGCTTTCCGACCCACAGAAACCTGCACGATGTATGTTGAGGTGAACAGTGACGAGGACGTTAAAACTGAGGCGGCCCTTGAGGTCGCCATAACGGAAGGCTTAGTTGGCAAGTTGGCAGAAGTGGGTGGTGAAGAGGGGGGTGTCCGCAATGTGCGCTTGGTCATGGCGTACAGGACAAAGGACCATGCGAAATGACTTGATCAGAATTGTATGTAGGTAAGTGAGCTGCTAGCTTCCCTTGAGATACTGTTTGTAGCTTTCGGGACTTGTCAAGACAGAGACCAAAGCAGGCAGGCGTCCGCTCCGGCCGAAAACGCTGGAGACAGCTGTCAGCGCAACTCTGCGGCGCTTATCAAGATACTCTTGACGAAAGTGCTGGGGGTATGAAGATGCGAAAGAGAAGCCAACCTATTGTTCAGAACGTGCTATCTGCGCCGTTTGGGCCATTTTCGCTTTCGCATCAGCTGTGAGAAGATCTAGAAGCCTTGGCTGAGATCCTACGCTTCAACAATTACATTAGAATACATCTCCTGACCCCCAAAACTGTACTGTAATCATACGAGCCCGAACTGAAATGATTTGGGCACTGTAATGATGCAAATCGTCCACTCCCGAAATCGATGTGTATTGACGTCAATGAAGTCCGCAATGGACTTCAATGCAATGATCGGACTCATTTCGGGAATCATCTCAGCATCTATTCAGGATCACGCCGCTGAACATGACGCACGCCGTGTACACCGTTTGTTCTTCTACATTTTTGGTCGATTTTCACCCTGCACGCAACGCTCAATGCGCGACAGGCCGAGGCCAAGAACGAAGGGCACTCCAACGAATCCCTCTTTGACGTCTTCAGCGTCTTGGTCAGCATGGTCTTGGCGGTGCAGAAGCCGCAGATGCAAGTGCGCCTTTCATAGACTGCTGATGACATCAAGGACAGCGCGGAAGGGTGTCGAATTTCATGATATTTCATGCGCAGACATGGGTTGAAGCCTACAGAGTTGCCAGGCAGACATCAACGTTGAACGAAAAGCAAAGGGACAAGGGCACATACATAGCGTGAAGCATGAACGTCTACTAAGCGATAGCCTGAGAGACGAACGATCCGGACCTGCACCGCCAAGTGCCCATCTGCAGGTGTCTCGGGAAGCTGGCCAAGCTGGAAGAGAACACGACCTTGCTCGAGGATAGCAAGGAACCCAGTTGGGGCGTTCAGCTCCATACGCATGGTTGCGTCCAAAAGGATCTGGGTGCAGTCGCAGTTAGTTAGATTGCCTCACTCGCGACCACAGAAAAAAAAAAACTGACGCACTTGAGTGTCCTTTAATCAGGCTGGAAGGAGAATGAACGGGGTGGAAGAGAAAGCGCAGGTGTCATAGTAGCTGTCTTGGGCCTCGGGCAGTTGGGTCGAGGCGGATGATGTTGGCCTGAAAAGGTAAAGATTAGTGTCAGGCTTGTCGTCTGACGGGCACTTGAGAGTGAGGAGGCAAAGACTAACACTGCGAAGCTCGACGACCCGCTGTATGACCTCGTCGCGCTGTAGCCGTAGGGCACGTTGGCGACGAGGTTGAGGAGGAGCAGCTGGGTGAAGAGGGCGACGAAGAGTCTTGCGCGTAAACTCGAGTGCCTAGTGCGGGTTATATCCAGTCAGAGATAGGCTTGATGTCCAATTCGCTTGACTGGGACTGGACGTACTTCTTGGATGGCTGATACAACGTGCCCGTCGAAGTCGGCCTCACCTCACTGTCAGACAGCTTCTGTTTCGATTCGTCATCGTCCTCTTGGAACTTCGCAGCGGGGTCGAGCACGTCGCCAGGCTGTACCACGAGGAGCCCTTCGACGCCGTTCTTGTCCGGAGTCTCGGCATTTGCGGTAATGATGATGGAGGGAAGAAGGACCTCGTCGGAAAGAGCTGAGGCCCGTCACTGGTCCAACTAAGGGCGGCTTGTCCGACCGCGACCACGTGCGCCAGCTGATGGCCGAAGCAAATGGCATGGTCGTTGGTAGAGTTGAAGGTAGACACAGTGGGAAGGGCAGTAGCGATTGCGACGGCCACGGTGAAGTTGTTGGATCCGCTGTCGGTGGTGACCTACTGCGCCGTCCTTGTGTCAGCACTTGATCATACTCGAACTCGCAAATCAACTAGGACTGCCCTTGGGTCAGTCTCTTCACCCGTGTCGCTTGAGGAGGCTTGATACGGGGACAAGAAGGGTTCTGCCGTCATGTCGACCGTTGAGGAGCTTGCAGGACACAAACTCAACGCAGGACTCCCAATCCTGCGCGTGCGATCGCAAAATTAGTAGTAGATCAACCGTTGTTTAAGAAGATGGAAGTCTACTCCGGAAAGAAAGTTGATCAATCTACGCACCTTGATGTAGGCGATGGTCCACCAAGGGAAGCGTATCGGGACGAGCGGGTCGTCCAAACGTCCAGCACGAGATTCGCGGCCTGGACAGGCTGCCAATGCATAGCACTGGTATCAGCACCGGAGCAACGGGACCAAGCAAGGGAACTCATGCGCACCTTGATCTGCAGGGGGAAGACACGTCTGGCCCCGAAAAAGAGCACCTGTCTCAGTCTGGCCATGGTGGTGTTGGACTTGAAGCTCGCCCGCATCGCCCCGAAAGCAAAAGCCGCTCGCAGCTCCTACTGTTCAGTTGCAGTCCCGGGAAGATTGGAACGCCCAAGCCAGATCGCAATCAGTCGATCGAAGACCTTCTTGTTCTAGGAGAGCTTGTCGAAGGTTTGGCGGATGCGATTGCCTCCGGTCGTCGCCTTGGTCTTGGCATGTTCATTCTATTTCCATTCGGGAGGTAAAGCGAGCTACCGCGACGCCCTCTTGCGACCTTTGCAGAGCGTTTTCGTCGAATGACCATCGCAATGGGTGATGAGGTCTGACATATGACCCTTGGGTATCTGGAAGGTCTCCCTGCACTCATACACCTCTGAGCTTTTCTTGACCCTCAATTTCGACGTCTGTAGCAAGTAGATGTGAATGTGAGCAAAAGAAAGATCAGAATGCCTTAGGTGACGGTTGTTCGAGATCAAGCTCAATGACGTGGACTGGGTTGGCTGGGCTTCGAGCGCTGCCCGTGGTGGAGCTTGGGGCTTTTCTCTTACGCGGTTAATGCGCACGGGTGCTTGAGGCTGGCTCTTCGTCACTCTCGGTGATTCCGTCACTGTCGCTTGGATTGCCGTCGGCTAGAGTGCGAACGAGGACTGGTGTTGGGAAGATCATGTTTCCCTTCTGTGGAACTCCTCGGCAAAGCGCTTGCCTGCGGGTTTGCCGATCTTGTTGCAACGGAAGAGATGTTCAGCATCGTTGAAACGAAAGGTACAGGTACATCCAGGGCTTGACTGAGATTTGGAAGCCCAAAGTAGAATTGCAACGGCCGGTTTTGCAGACCGGACATCTAGCCAGCAACTGCAGACGCCGACCGATGTACCAACTGTGATGGTGCACATTCGGAACCCTAATCCTAAACAGAGCGACCAGGGGTCCACTTCATCATCAGGCTTTACAAGAGTCGTTTTGCTGGTTTGTCAAGACTTCAGCGCCGACCTTCAAGGTCACGTGATGTTGCGTACCAAGCACGGGCTTTGAGCAGTATCAGTCGGGCATAGGTGTCGCACATCAGGACGATCTTCTGCCCGCCCGGATTATGAAGACACTACAGATCATTTCATGCAATGACACTACAGTCCGGGAACCATTACCAAAGTGAAAAGTATCATTTCCGTCATTTCCTCAAAGATTGAAATGTGATGATCCACGCTTAGCCGCCAAGTGGCCAAAATTGTGATGAAATCATACTTGAGGTTATTAGGAAATGTATCACTTCCTCATTTCGGAAATTCAAATAGTTTGAGCGTAACTGAAATATCGAACAGCGCGAACCGTTCAAGTATGAAGCCTGCTTGAAGTGCGAGAACTGCAGATGTCCAAAGCGCGGGCAACGGGATCTGAGTCACAACATGTTGGAGCGGTACGGATGAGCCACCTTGATAGAAGTCAGGATGTGTTCTATGAAGCTGTGCACTGACCTCACTTACCAGGACGCGGCCTGAAGTCTCTGAATAGAACAGCCAGGAGAAGATAGGTTGGAGTGGGCGGAAAAAGGAAGTGAAGTGCGGGCGACCGCGGTTGGCGTCGAGGCCGGTGGCCGCAGAGCAATCCCGTACCGTAACTCTTTTTGCAAAGTCTTGCGGAGTGCAACTAAATTGAGTGGTACAACCTCCGCGCCAAACCTGTCACAGTTTGGAAGTGCGCGTCGTCTGGAAGGATCCTATCTAAGATCTAAGACGGGCATGCGGCATGCGGCCTTGCGGTGTTACAAGCTTTTCGCACTTAGGAAGAACCAAATAGCGCAATGGTAGTTGTTTGAAGTGCCTAGCAGAGTTCTGTGGGCGTGATGCATAGCTGCGCGGGAAATCTGGGACGTCAGATGGGCAGTATGAAGCTTTCGGTGGCCTGTGGCAAGCTATCATGGCTGTTCCATGTCATCTGGTCAGTAAGCGCCTGTGCATCGGAGATCATCTGCCGACCTGAAGCCCTCTTGAGCTGCAGACTCTCATTCGGTCAGCTGAACATGTTTTGGCTCGAGGCTCACTAACACCCTGATTTGGCATACACAGAGATCATCGGCTTCGCTTCGAGTGCGTTACTCGTCTCCCAGAACAACGCGTTGTACGATGATAGATCGCATCTTTATCTTGCTTGGCCGTCCCCAGTCGGCCTGCTACTCACGAGGCATATGCTATGCCCCGTCTGTGTCTACTGATAATTGACTCCCACCAACAGTCTTTGGGTCCCTTTTCTATGTCAACTTCTAGCTTGATTTGCCAAATCTTTATTCTTCGGTGCTCTTTCTGTACCACCTCCGCTCTTGTCCTCAAGGCTCTCAAACCCCGCAGTGTTTTTGGTTCTTCGCGCCTTCTCGGTCAAACGCCTTCGGTCACTAGGCTCTATACTCTCAGTCCATTTTTTCCCTTCTTTACCCTGGGCCTTCGCCTTTCACTCCTCTCTCTTCTTCGTCATTAGGTAGCCACAAATATCCTTGTCCCGTCACAAGAAGATTTTGGTCAAGCAGAGCTGATGAAGTTTAATTACAACTTAGCCAACCGACAACGACTTTTCTCTCAGCAATCTATCACCGTGCCACTGCCAGACGCCGACTCTGATCCGCATGGTCCGTATTACCATTGGGCTGTAGAGGACATAAGGGCCCCAGTTGCCCGTGAGGTCTTCTGCGTCCTTGTTGCCCGTCTTCTTTG
Source organism: Cystofilobasidium ferigula (assembly GCA_014825675.1). NCBI lineage: Eukaryota > Fungi > Basidiomycota > Tremellomycetes > Cystofilobasidiales > Cystofilobasidiaceae > Cystofilobasidium > Cystofilobasidium ferigula. The sequence goes on from MVAM01000241.1 coordinate 14,497, forward strand.
ACTGGCCAATGATTGCCTCAACTTCTCGAGCTCAGCAATGCGGAGCGGCTTCCGACTGCGAAAGGTCACAAACCTCCCCGATGGTCGACCTTCTTCGAGGTCAAATCTCGTGACGTACGCAAGTAGTCGCGGCTTGCGCAGGCCGGCAACCTCGACTACGGCGAAGAACTCGACCTGCCCGCAAAGTAGTGCATCGCCGACGCGGTAGCCTGCCTGCCTTACGAAAACATTGAGATGGGTCTATCGGAGCTAAGGCTAAACGCGGAGAGAAAGAATTGACACTGAAGTGGCTTGCTGCTTCGCCTCCGTCTTTCTCCTTCTCTCGCGGACCCTTCCTTGTCTCCGACCACGCCCACCACAATGTGACTACCCACGTGCATGTCCATCGACGGGACGCTGCTACTCACGCGGGGCGCAATGGTGCAGATAAGGGTGTGTCATCGGCAGGCAAGTCTTGAGATGAGCTGGGACGCGCCAAAATAACACACCTTCTCTGAGGTGGCAATACAGACGATGCAACACGGTCGTTTATCTGTCGTCGGGCAGATACCTCGGGTCTCAGCTGCAGCTCTCAGCCCACTCCCTCCTCTCCGACAACCCAATGTTGCGAGAGCAAAGAAACGCGAGCTGAGAGGCTGCGTCGCTCTGCAGGACGGAAAGCAGCAGTACCGCCTACGCTTGGCGCTCGACCGCCCTTTGCTTATATTTGATGCGCCGGACATGCGGAACGACGAAGTTCAACAGCTGCGAGAGCCAGTGCTTCTGATTGCGGCAGCGCGTTTTCATTCAAGCGATGCTTGCCAACGGCCGACGCAAGACAACCCGTCCGGAGGCCGAACAGGTGCACCTTTTCGCTCAGGTAGTCCTGGTGCATTGTATAAGCGGGCAGAACGACGGAAAATAGGGCCTGGTAGAGGCGCGTCGAAGCAAAGACGCCCGGGCGGGGGACCCCGCAGTCCAGCCGGCCCGGTCCAGGCGCGCATCCCAGCACGGCCTGGACCTCCCCTTGGGCGTGCATTGCGACTAGCACCCTGCGATCTTGATTAGTCGTGATGTTGGTAAGATCAATGAGCTTTGATTCGTGGCGAAAACGACCTATGGCCCGAGCAATCTCTGCTGCGAAGGTATCACCAGCAGAGATTAATCTGCCTGCAAAGTCTTGAGCCTGAAGCAGTTCAGGGACGAACAATCCCAGAGGTAGGTGGGTCGAGAACGGCGGGAGGACTCTTTCCCCTTCAACGCATACGTTCTTCGATGAAAAAACAAAAGTGAGGAAGCCTCCGCTGAGTCGTAATGAGCAAAGAAAAAGGGCAGGAATGGGGGTTTGAACAGTGGATTAGATAACGATCAGAAACAAGATTTGCGCAGTAGACTGATAGTACTGCGGATTACTGAACGCCCCAGACTGGGTCGCAAGCGGAAGAAAAAAACGAAGCGGATGAGGAATTGAACTGAGGACTTGAACACGTTCACAGTCATCAGTTGACGCAGTAGACCGTTAGTACTCCTGATTCTTGAACACCCCAGATTGGGTCGCAATCGGAAGAAAAGGAATGAGCAGATGGGAAATTGAATAGCGGACTTGAACAGGATCACAATCATCAGTTGACGCATTAGACCGTTAGTACTCCTAATTCTTGACCGCTCTAGATGGTCGCAATCAGAAGAAAAAAAACGAGGGAGATGGGGAATTAACTGTGGACCTGAACAGGATCACAGTCATGGGTTGACCGACGCATTAGACCGTTAGGACTCACGATCTCTGACAGCCCCAGTTGGGTCTCAATCGGAAGAAAAGAAGTGAAAGAGATGGAGAATTGAACTAAGGACTTGAACAGGATCACAGTGATGAGTTGACGTATTAGACCGTTAGTACTCACGATTTCTGACAACCTCAGTTGGGTCATACTAGGGCAAAAAAAGCCAGGGGTAGGGATTCGAACAGTGGACTTCGTCAGGCTCAGCCTTTTACAGTCGTTGCTCCCAATTTGTGACACTGAGCTCAGAATGGCGCGGGTGTCCCTCAGATCATTAGCACAAGATAAGATTTGTCTCCCCTTGCGTATAGAACCTCCGCTCTTCCTCTTTTCTCTCTCTCGTGGCCACCCACTGTTCTCTCGTCATCTGCACATTCTTCAAAGACACACCAAAGCTGTCTCATTGTGAACGTTTTGACCATGAGGCGCGTCGCACCTCACCCATTTGTCAACTATCTTCGACACATCGTTTTTCTTCGGTTGCCCGCTTACAAACTCTCTCCTTTTGTGTACTTTTCGGAATGTTAAGCTCTCCTTGAACGTTTTTGCAAAATCAACTATGGATCATTTTTGACTGTGTCGACACCGACGAAGAACCAGATTGATCAACTAGAGGGCGTTTCGTTATCGGACCAGATCAATCTACTAGAGAGCGTTTCATTTTGAATGGCAAATCTATGCAACCCGAAGTTAGCTTGTTCTATGCACTGCAAATTACCCGTGAACTAAGATGATTCTTCCTTTCCTTCTGGAATTATCAATTCTGTCAAGTGGCACCGCAAGTCAATGAGATCAATCCTGCATGATCTACGAGAAATGAAAAGCAATGCCGGCAGTTGTTTATGTTTTGTAAGATACGCTGATGGCGTTGTTTAAAGCACTTCCACATGAAGTACTGAGGGTCTTTGACGTTTGTGTCAATGTTCAGTACACTTCCTTTTTGGATAGTGACCTCTGGAATCGTGATCTTTGCTGTGTTGAGAGTGTTCGTTTTACGAGACACTGAGAGTCAAAACTACGAAAAGACTCATTCTGCTTCTCTTTACTATCTTGCATCTTGATGACGACAAAAGGTGCCTGCAGGACATGTGTGAATCAAGTACAGCATTGACATGACCGCACCAGCACTACAGAGCAATCTTCGATAAGCTTAATTCCATCTCGTCTTCATCGCGCAAATCTCATTGAAATGACCAATACTGCAAACAGTTTCAGCGTCAGAGATATATTATCTTCACATGAGAAAAATGTAAGGAGTGGCGTTTGCAATGGGAACTGAACAAGAGATCAGTTTGGAACACCAATGTCCTTACATCTTGTTCAAAAACTGTTTTACCTGCTTAACATACGCGGTTTTACCAGAGAAAACAACAGCCCTTGCAACAACTGGTCAAAGAAACGCAATCGTATGACAGATTGCCAATCATGTTTTTTTGGATGCCACGTGGTTGAATCAAAGTGATGTCAACCAAGGTAATGTCAAATGTTGAAGAAAACATTCACTACGAGCCATCTGCATGTTGCAATTCTGTTGAATTGATACCTGCCAGATGAAGACGAATATGTCGATGCCTTCTGACAAACATTTGAGATCGACAGAGCAAAGGATTCAACACTCACACGACGACGGTCAGGTGCAAAGGTCTGTAAGAATGACGACGGCAAAGTTTCAGTCGAGGCCCAGTGCGGTGGGGCTGACCTCGCGACGAGCTTGCCCCTGTTCCGTTTCATGTACCTTACGCTCGCCCGGATTGGTCGGCCCGTGACCATTTGAGCGACCTTTGCGCTACTTCCACAGCATGTTTTGCTGGTCTTCAATAAGACCTTCGGGTCTAGATGCAATTAAAAATTTCAGTTACGAAAGTCCTCTTTTTTGCGACTATCTGTTCTTGAAGTGTTTTTGTCGCTTCTCAGTACTGCAAAGCAAGTTTCTCAAAACGCTGCAGCAAATTCCACAGACGCGCTGCGCCTTGTTGAATGGGGCCTGAGCGTGTACCAATCTCCTCCGACTATAATAGCTTTCTTTTTTATTCGGTGAGGGAATGAAACTTGTGACGGGATTATAGGCACCGGAATGCTTATCACTTTAGCACCTCTTATGGAAGACTAGTTGGAAATTATGCTAAGTCAACTTTCGTTGAAATATTCAAATCAATGAAAACATGAATGCAATATGATCAATGAAAACATGAATGCAATATGTACCCACTTGAAGGGGAATCACTCAACCTGACAAAAGTTCGGCGTCATTGCGTGTAAATCTGGCGCTCAATGAAAGACTGCAAGCGGTGGACTGACAAAAGGCAAATGTTGGTGATTACAGAGTAAACTTCAAAACACATAGAAACAAGTATTTAGAATGTACACACTGAGGGACATATCACTTGCGAGTAACGCAACAAAATTTTGGCGCAGCTGCATGTCAATTGGGCGCGCAATGAGCGAAAATCAAATTTTTTCAGCGATTCTGCAAATTCACTTCACATTTGTTTTTGGTCCGAAAGTTTGCTCGTCTATTCTTCATCAGTCTCGAATTGGTAGTTGTGAATTTCGCTTCAAATTCCGGTCAGGACAGCGAGTTGAAGTTTTGACCCACATACGTAAACACGCATGACGTAGACGTCACGGTATTGTTACACAGCACACTGTTTCTGATATAAATTTCTCACAAAGCTCTTTTGCCGTCGAACGTCGGAGTGCGTTTTCCCCCTTCACTTTGGCCTTTCTCGTCTTCCACTTCCGCCGAGTTTGACTGTTTCGGTACGTCTTGCGCATTCTAATGTTGAGTGTAGCGTGCTGACCGCTCTGCGCTTGTGTTCTGTAGAGCATTTGCACAAGTCGAACTTCAAGCCTGCCTTCAATGTCCTTTGGACTTTTGACCGCATAATATGAAGTCCTATTCCTCATCAAGGCCGTTGCGCCGAACGAGGTTTGCACAGACCTGATCTTCCGCCGCAAATAGGCCAGGTGGAAGTTCATGATTGTCATCCTCATCTTCTTCAACTATGGCCGAGTGGTTAGAGCGTTGGTTTGTCTCTAGCTTCTGCGGTGGCCGCAGGTTCGATTCCGAGCATGGTCCAGATCTGGTTCTCAGTGACCACGTGTACCGCACGCAGTACAGCACTAAGCTGGAGCATTGACCACATACTGTGAAGTGTTTGAGCTCTTACCGAAACTTCTGCGCCAAAGGAGGTTTGAACAGACTTGATCTCGATCCGCGAACAGGCCTGGCCAACATTTATGGTTTGTGATCATCATCTTGTTCAACCATGGTCGAGTGGTTAGAGCGTGCGTGGGCTTGTTTCTGGCTCATGCGGCGAACACAGGTTCGACCTCGAGCATGGTCCGGATTTGATTCTCCTTACCACGTGTACCGCACGCCGTACATGACTAGACAGGGTAAACAGGAAGGTGGCAGCGCGGCCGCAAAGACGATGAGACGGCCAGAGGACTGGTCAGACGGCGTGAAGGGAACAGAAGCGACTTAGCGCGCTTGTTGTTCGACCGCAACCCTTCTTCGACAAGGATGACGCAGTCGTACGGCGAGGCTTGAGACTGGCCCTGCTTTACTCAGGTGCAGAACTCGGCGTCCTCATTGTCGCTGCTGCCGTCAACCCCCCTTTCAACGCTATCTTGCCTCATCTACCCACCCAACTGCCGCCAAATCGATATTTGACCTTCCAAACAGTCGCCCTGTGTGTTCCTCTCGTCCTTGGTGCCGCTACCTTTCCCCAGTTACTCTTGTAATGTCATCTCGCTTCATCCACCTCTCCAACTGCCGCCTGTCCGGCACACGACTTTTTCCTAAGCCAACGAGTTGTCCTCTCAGCAACCGTTCGCCTCGCGGCCGCCCTCCGTCTACGCACCCCGTCCCTCATTTTGCCACGCAAAGCTGAAGGACCAGCGACGGGGGTGGCAGCGCGGCTGCTGGCGCTGGCAGTTCTAACAGCAGCACAGATCTGACCTTGGCTGCCACTGACAACAATTGCCCAATCTCGACAGCTCACATTTTCCCCGTGGAGATAAAGCTGCAACGCCAAAGCCAGTCAAGAAGCGGAATAGGGGACGACGCATTTGCCGGTTCACTGACCGTGGTTTGGCAAGGAGGCGGGGCAGCATGAGCGTTTTGCGCCGGTCTGTAAAGTATAAAGCCAACCCGTTGCTCATACATGTGCCGTCCGCTGTCCAGAGTCGCTGGCACTGTGCCCACGCAGCTGTATGCGTCGAGGTTCGCCCATCATGTCCAATGCCAGCGCCCGCCCATCGACCTGTGGACCGCCGAACACCTCGATCTGATCATTCCAAGGCACTTCCTATGAACGCCAGGGACTCTGAAGGGCATGAGGCCCTACAGCTGGTAGCGGAAGCTGAGCTGAAGGATTTTCGGAGGGCGTAGAGGAGCGTGACAAGCGTACAAGTAGACGACAAAGCAGAGCAGGAGCGCGTCCCTTCTTTTTGTGCATAGTTGGGCTACACCCCTTGTGACAATACCGACAGTGTGCTGGGCATACTTGGACGACAGGCCAAGCGCTCAAAGTTTGAAGGAAAACGCCATATGCATTGATTTAACTATTTCAAATGGAACGTGACAGCGTCATCCGCAAGCGTAGGCACCGGGTCAAGTAAGAGCACTGCAAGATGTCTTTTCCGCAAGCGAGCAATGCGCCACCGTCTGCTATCCGATCCAAAAGCATCAGCAGGCCTTCAATTGCAACAAACCCTGTCCGGATTGATACCGAAAGGCAGGCTGGCATGCCCAACTTGTGCACCAGCCGGTAAAACTGGTTACGCTCGAGCCTGCCCCGGTCGTGACTGCTTTAGAAATGCCATGCTCATGATGACAATATTCTACCTTACCGAAAGAGCCCGGCTTGGGGCGTTTGTGGCTCAGCTCCGCCTGCATTACCGACGCTCCCGCTCTTAAAGCCTTCAGGACTGTTTGGACAATCGTGCGCATCGCTCTTGGCGTGGACGCCGTCCTGGCGGGAGGTTTCTGCGTGCTCGGAATGACCAGACGAGCAACCGCGGGTTCCGACTGCCTCTTTCATTCGTGTCGTTGCTCTCGAGCCCAATGCTGACCCTGTTGTTCTTTGTTTTTGCGTCCCATAACGTCGCAGACTACGTCCAGCGCGGCGCCAACGTGTACGACCCTGCGGTCGTCGTTCTGAACGACATCGCCGAAGACACCCGGGGTCAGCTGCAGAGACCCCGTCTTACAAGCAAGGCTTGAAAGCCCCTCGAACCGCAACAAGTGGGAACAACAATTCTGCCACAAGCGAGCCCTCATCCTCGGCCTGGACCTCATTCTAACCAGCATCAAGAACGCTGAGTGGTGGTCGCTCGTTTCTCGATGTGAGTTGATTCTTCCTCATGACATCGGAGGGTCAACCGCTAACATCCTCCCACAGTCAATGAAACCGGTCTGCGTGCGGTTTTGGACCCAACCGATCTGCAACTTGAAGCGATGACGCTCGTGAGCAGGCGTGAGCTTTTCGGCAGGGTTCCTAAGGGGTCAGCTGGCACCCCAACGTCCAACGCGGCTCTCCCTTTCTCACTCTCGGTAACCACCCGTAGTTCTCCCTCGCCCTTCCTGTAGTCATCGTCGATGTCATAGATGTGACCCAGTCACTCATGCAGACCTGGAGGCTAATGAGAAGTTTGGAACGAGGGGAGGAATGGAATGGACTGACTTGGCCCTGACGTCTTGCTTCATGATGTGGCTTCCACATGGCGTAGGCAAGCTAGCTCCTCCTCAAGCGGACGGTCCTGGCATTGGCGGGCCTCCTTTGCTCCTTCCAGAATGCGGCACGTACCGACCAAGCACGCGACGCCCCATCGCCATGATCTCGTTCCAGGGTTGCGTGTCCTGCCACTGCTGAGCGATGTTGTCGTCGTTCGGCTGATCGAGCGTGCGCTGGGTCGAGAGACCAAATTGAGAGCGGTGCACTTCTTACCTTATTCTCGTTGTTTCATTACTCAAAGGAACTCTCGGGGCTTTATTAAAAGATTCGCTTCCGACGCAGCGCTTTGGGCGCCGACGGGACTGGCGGCGGGTGCATTGTGGGGAAGGGGTTGGGACTGGACGAGCGGCGTAACTGCAGCGACAAGAACAAGAATGTCGTCCACTGATCTAAGAGTTGGCGGGAAGCGCGGAGAGGCGTACCCCTCTAGGTTAGAAATAAGCAAAGCTGACGCCGGCAAGCGCACCGAGGCGACGAGGTGAAGTAGCGGAGTCGGACGAACTTGCATCTGCAGCGGCAACCCGCGCCGCAAGCACCGGAAATCAGCTCACGTCTTTGGTTAGTACCAGGTAACACAAAGAGACATACTGTTGCACGTCCTTCTCTCGGCAGTCGCTTTGAGGACGTTCTCGCTGTCAGGGATCTGGTTGAGCGGGTCTAGGAGTCACGACTCTAAGGGTATATAGGTCCAGAAAAGGCAATTCTCTGTTTAGAGTTCGTATTGAGGTTAGGGTTAGGGGTACTAGAGCATGGATCGTCATGAGGCAAGGTCCGGAGATGGAGAAACAGAGGGAGCAAGAACGAAGGGGGTAGGGTCGGGTCGGCTGCCAGAGTAAAGTTAGGGCTAGAGTTGAGGTGGTGGAAGAAAGGTGGAAGAAAGGTGGAAGAGAGAGAGAGAGAGAGTGGAACGAGCTAAGAGGGGGCGCGGGCGGAAGCGGGGAGTGAAAAAAAAAAAAGCGGAGCGGAAGTGAAGCGGAGCGGAAGGGAAGAGAAAAGCGGAACGGAACGGAGCGGAGCGGAAGTCAAGCGGAACGGAACGGAGCGGGAGTGCGCGCCGCGGCAAAGATGCGACCCAATGAGAAGGAGGGCAGATGAAACGGCGCAGCAGAGGGGACTACAGACGCGAGACGCGAGCACGAGCGCGAAGGAGGATGAGAGAGAGGACACGGGTGAAGTGAGAGAAAGAAGAAGGAGGAAAAACGTTGCGCCATGCGTCGAGCAGCTTCAGCGCGGCCGAGTCGACGGCACCGCCGGAGGTAAGAACGAAGGGGCGGAAGGGAGCGACGACGCGGCCTGCGTACTTGAGCGTCTTTGCTCGAGCTGCAGCAGAGAGCACGG
>MVAM01000242.1:0-11314 GCA_014825675.1 Cystofilobasidium ferigula
GGAGGAGTGGATTGGTGTGGGTGGGGGGGGGGGGGGGAAACGAGGACTTGCCGAACGTGAGTGCGGTGCTCGTCGAGGTCCTTCGAGTATACTAGAATGTCATCGAGGTAGACGATGACGAAGTTGTCGACGAAGTAGTGGAAGATGTTGTTGAGCAGCGAGCGGTACGGGTGAGCTACCTCAGTCACCAAGAAGTGGACTATACATGGATCTAGGAGCTACCTGTTGAGCAGCGAGCGGTACGGGTGAAGAAGGTTGTAGGCTCCGCGAAGGTCGATCTTGGTGAAGACCTTGGCCGACCCAGGAAAAATTCGGCTGGAGTTGCCTCATTTTGGGGCTGTCGAGATTCCTCTTTCCCGATCCATCTCGTTGGTCTTGAGCCTCATCAGCCGGTCCTCCGCAACTTCCTCCAGACGTCGATAGAGGAGGCGGTTGCTCCTTTGGCTGCCGCATTTGATGAACTGACCCCTAGTCACTCTCACGCAGACCAGCCTGTCGCCATGTTCGTCACTGAAGAAGGCTGCCTCAACGAACCTGCGCGTGTCACTTTTGGCAAGGTGCGGGAGACGTACCGCCGACACGGGATCGACCGTAAGCTTGCGTAAGAGAGATGAAATCTGCCGAGTTTGCCCGTTCAAGCAAATGGGGAAGAGCGCTGCCGCTATGGCTTTCTCGTGTCAAGACTTCCTCTGAGTTGATCGGCACTTCTTGCAATGTCTAATTCACATCTTCTTTATATTCCAGGGACGTCGTACACCATGAGCGCACCGATGAAGGGCTACGCTGGCCGACGGATGCGGCACGTAAGGAGCGTGTGCGTGGTCTCGGCGCGTAGTACCTCGAGGTGAGTGCCGGTTGCTACAGCGACTGGCACTACGACGCCGGGGGGGTCCGCTACGTATGTTACGCTTTTGTGCGGCGTCACGGTGTGGATGATGGATATTGGCGGGCGCAGAGACGTAGTGCTGCTCAGGAAAGGCATGGCCGTGTCCGCTCATCCTTTTGTTGTTTACTTTCGCTCCAGTGCTGACATTGCGCCCGACGTTCAGGATCATGCCACCAGAAGACGTTCGACACAGTTTCTACACCGTGAACCCTGCGGTTGCTTACGGCGGACACTTTTAGTCTCTTTGCACCCTACCCGTTACCATGCGCGCGCGTAGGGAAGAGGCCAAAGACGTCAAGCACACCAACGATTGCCTGGTCGTGGTGTTCAGCGCTTTGTTCAATTTGGCGTGGGCAATGCTGAACGAAGGTTTGCGGCTGGAGCTCAAGCTGTCTAAAAAGGATGTTCGTGTGGGCTCCGGGCTACGCTCCAACCAATACATTACAATACACCACTTGAGCTCCGCATCTGTAGTGCAGTAGCTTTAGAGCTGTAATGTAGGAGAAGCTTGCCCCTGGTTTTACAACAGTATGTCTCTGAGCTAGGACAAAGACGAGCTCAAGTCTCGACCCGCTTTCGACGCGACGCGTCTTCCTTCCCTCCTCCTCCATCTGTCCGTCTCGTCTACGCTTGTGCCTCTCACGTCGCTCTCCCAGCTGCAACTATGTTCGTGTCCCCCCTCGTCGGTCGATCGGTCGGTAGGCTGTGATGCCTCTTTTCTCTCGCGGACTGTGGTACGTCTTCTGCCGCTCCTTTGCCCGCCGCTCTGACCCGCCTTCGCTGATCCGCTTGTCCGCCGCAGCGTCAGCCAGCCTCAGCCTGTCGTTACGTCCGCTACCCATCACTTGTTGCCTTGCCTGTCCTGTAGTTGTACTTCCCTCGCCCGTGCTCGCCGCGCAACCTCGCTGCCTCGCTGACCCACTCTCTCGTGCCCTCACCTCTACAGCCGCCCGCGCCGTTCTCTTCTTGTCGTCCGCTCGCTCGCAGCTGCATCTTCCTCCGGCCTTCCCGGTTTGCCCTTGCGCGTACTGTACGTTCCCTGTTCATGGCCGTGCTAGCTGCGCGACTGTGCTGACCCCCTCGCTCGTGCTCGCACCAGCGTCCGCGCCCAACCGCCCGCCGCCCGCCGTCCCTCGCACCCGCCGCCCGCGCACGCACGTCCCTCGCCTCCGCACCAGCCCGTTGCCCTTGCGCCCTGACCACCGCTGCCATTGCGCCCGCACTCAGCCGACATCTTCTTAGACATGCTGTTCTTTCCCTTTGCCCGCAAGTCGTGTTCTTGCGAGCGTCTCGAAGAAGCGGGCCAAGGACTCAGCACCGGTCGCAGTGACGCAAGAGGGGACGCACTCCTTTGCTGCGCGGCTGCTGGCAGTGAGTGGGCAACGACCACCTCTGCTCCTCCTCCTCCTCCTCCTCACATGCTGTACAATAAGAAGAAATCTGGACATCGCAATGGTCCCTGGGTACGTCCTGTCATGCTTTGCCGCCTGTTCCTTGCTCACTAAAGGCCTTCTACTGTTGACAGAGCATCAAGAAGAAAGCATCCTCGCCCACCGCCGCCCCCGCGCCCCCGGTAAAGAAAAAAGCAGCAAACGGTCCGCTACCATCCCGACAGGCAGTTGGAACTCAGCTGATGAATGATATACATGTCTTCCGTTGCAGTCGTCCGTCCGCTGCCGCCTGCCTGCCCCCGCCCGGCCCTCGCCGCTGTCGCCCTCGCCCAGGGCGTCGCCGCCAGCCGCGCCCTTCGGAGTACACCTTGTCCTCTGGGTGGGCGGACGGCAGTCCGGGCCGCACACGGGGGAAGGGAGGAAAACCTTCGTTATTTTTCCGGCCAGAGGGCGGTGGGAGGGAGGCACGCTGGAGTTACCCCCTTTTGGCGCAGATTTGGTGAGCATATTTTTCATTCATCCGCTGTTGCGAAGCTGACCTTGAGTCTGTTGATGTTCTGCGCAACACAGTCTTATTTAAAAGATGGTATTCAGAACAAGCTGGATGGAGCGAGGGCGGCAGACAAGCGAGGCGAGGCTTGCTGTTTTGTCGACTTCGACGAAGAAAAGCTCAGCGTTGAGGACGCCCAGTCGGTATTTTTTCCGCTGGTGAAGTCCCGAGCTGACAACCTTCATATATACACTGTACAGAGAGGTCCTGCGCGCGGGAAGGTGCGTGGTGGTCTACCCGGCTCACACCACCTCGCCCTCGACCGACCCCATGCCGGTCGCTGACCGGGAGGGGGACGACCAGGGACGCGAGCCCATTGAGTGCCACCGTACGTTCACTGCTCTCAATCAGCTATCAGCTTCTTATTGACAGATGTATACGCCCTTGTTCAGACGCCTCGAAACGGCTCAGTCTGGGTCTTGTCTAAAGACCCCGTCGGAGGTTTCCTTCGCCCAGGTCCGGGGAACTCATCGGCGGCTGGGGAAGGATCACAAGCTGACGGGCGAGGTATGGAATATCCTTAGCCTGCCAGCTCCCCCGGGAGCCTCTGTCAGAGGGCCGTAGGAGTGGTTGGAGTATGCTCATGACCTTATTTTTCACGCGATCTCGAGCTGACTCATATTGCGAGCTGCTCAAGCCTTTCATTCATCATGAGCGTGCAGACATCTCTGCGTCTTCGCGTGTCGCTCGCCTAGCCCGCGACGAGCGCATTAACAAGCTGAGTTCGTGGGTTTTCGAAGCGTCAGGTGGCTGTTTAAGCGACTGGCACTTCGATGCCGCGGGCTCAGCGACCCACGTGACGCTCCTCTGTGGGGTGAAGCTGTGGTTTGTGGAGATAGGGGGTCGTCTCGACGTGCTGGTGCTGAAGGAGGGCATGACGCTGTGAGTGCTTTCGTTTCATTTCGCACAAAACGCCAACTCAAGTACGCGCTTTTTATACGCAGGATCATGCCGCTCAATTTCCACCATTGTGTTTATAGAGTGTATCCATTTGTAGCGTACGGTGGGCACCTCTGGTCGCTGTGCACCATGCGCGCGACGCAGAATGCGCGCCAGCAAGAGGCGAAGGACCTCAAGCACTCGAACGAGTGCTTGGTAGACATCTTCAGCTTGCTGGAGAGTATGGGCTGGGCGCTGCAGAGCGCAATTCTGCGGCGGCTCTTGCATCCAACAGACGTGGACGTGCGGAACGGTGCGCGTGCGGTGCACGCTATGCTGCAGCGACCAAAGGATCATCGCTCAAAGCCGCTTCGCAAGGGTAAAATTGACGACCGCGGGATGGAGAGGGACGAAAGGCTGGCGAGGAGGGCTGCTGTGGACTGTGTAAAGGGCCTGCAGAATCTCATGTAGTTCCTTCGAGATGACGCTGACTGAGCCATTCCCCGCTGGGCGACCTTAGGCTGCCACCGCTGATCACATCACCCCCTCGTTGCACCCTCTCTGGCGTCCACGAACAAGGAGCGTCCCTCGTCACGGTCGAGGGTGAAGTAGTTGGGACGGTGCAGGTTGGGACGGTGCAGGGTCGCTTTGGGTGCGTCGCGAAACTCAACCTCAGAAATTGACACGTTTCCGAGCTCAAACATCGGATTCCGAGCCCAATGCCGAGTCATGAGCGCGAAATGCTGGCAGATCTGACCTCGGACAACTCACGTTCGCGCACAGGTCTTGTTGTCAATGAAGCATGCATCACTGGACCAGGCTTTGCGCCCGCAGCCATAACCCTTTCATCTGCAGCCCCTCCTTTAGCCACTGGGCAGACGAGACGTTGCGCTCTTGCGTCCGGAGTTTCAGCGAGCCGCGTGAAGCGGTGCAGAGACGTCGGACGCGGCGGAGAAGAGGCGTTCGGTGCTGCTGCTGGAGCCAATGATGCGCCAATGATGCACAGGTAGCGCGGAGCGAAGGCGGCGAGTCGATGCCAGGAAGAGAGACGGAGAGGAGGGCGAAATATATCAGCGCCCATTGACGATGCTGCAAGGAAAGAGAAGGGCGCGCGGTATCGGGCCAACGCACCTTCCACTAGGCAAGGACATCCTGACCGCCTTTGAGCTCAGCACCCATACCGTCCGAGTACCTCTCAATATCATCCGCTAGATTGGGCTTGGACTGCGGGGTGGCCAAGAGGGAGTAGGAGAGCGAGTCATCGGCGGAGGCAGGGGATGAAGGGGCGGCGGTCGCCGGCTGGTTGCCTGCGCGGTCGGCCTTGACCAGGTCCTCAAGCGCATCCTTGAGTAGCACGATGGACGACGGGTGCTGAAGCTCCATGTACCTGAGGCAAAGGCAGGGGTTGAAGACTGCAAACCAGGGCATGCCGGGACAAAAGTCAGAGACGGTCGACAAAAAAAAGAGGCGCGTGCGGACGTACGGGTGGCCAACAAGGTCGATGATGTGTCCCGAGCGACGGCGCGATAAGACCCTAGGCGCTCGGTCATGGCCTTGACAGCAACCTTGATGTCAAGAGGGAGGTCGAAAAGCCCCTCAAGCAGGGAAAGAACCCAGTTGTACTCGAGCAGAAGCAGGCAGCCTGTTGGTGCATCAACCTCCATGCACAGCGTCGAGTCCAGCAAGATCTGCGGCATGTCTCTGCAGTCAGCCGAGATACGGAGATTGAGAGGGAGGCGCTGCGCACCTGTGTAACCTTGGTCCATGCCTCCAAAAGGGTGAACTGTGGAGAGGTGATATAGCAGTCGGCGTAGTAGTCTCCTGCGGCCTAAGGCAGCACCCAGATCGTCAGCTGCTTGCGGTCGACAGAGATTGAACAGGGCGGGTCACGGCGACGCACACTGCGAAGCTTGATGACCCGCTGCACGACCTCATGCTGGTTGTTCCACCTGATTTCGACGACAGGGCGCAATTCGAGATCTAGCTTGTTCTTTTTGACGCTGGCTCGAAAGAAGGCGCTGCGCTCCGGGCTGCGCAACGCTTTGCGCGTGAACTCGACGGCCTGCGCAGCTCAGGGTGTCAAGTCAGGGGAGTAGTGGGTTGCGAGGGTGAGGGAAGGGAGGACGCACGGTGACGGCGGCAGCGACACTGCCTGGCTGACGCACCGTTCCGACCGGCTCGTCCACGTCGGCGGCCGGCTGCCAGTCGTCAGGAGCGTCGCCAATGAACAGCACGTCACCCTTCTCGTCCTCGGCGCTCGGGTCTTCGAGATCCGTGATGACAAATGCGGGAAGTGGGTCCGAGGATGCGGGAAGTGGGTCCGAGGATGTGGTGTTGGTGCCGGTGGGGGAAGCGGCGGCCGGAAGAGTGGATTTCGTGGCGATGCCCAGCGCAGCCTGGCCGACGGCCACGACACGAGCTAGCTGGTGGCAGAAACACCGGATGTGCCCTTGACTGGGGCTGAAAGGTGCGGAAGAGAGGGCGAGGGACAGAGCAGTGGCCATAGTCAAGTTGTTGGACCCGGAGTCCGTCGTCACAAACTGCGTGCGAGGCCAGCACAAGGTCGTCGTCAGGGCTCTATGTGCATCTTCGAGAAGGCACGCCACTGACCATGAACTTGTCCTGCCATTCGCGACGATCGAGGATGCTGGCGATGGGTACAGAGAGCGACTTTCCGTCATGGCGACCGGTGAGAAGCATGAAGCGAACAAAGTCAACATGAAAGACCCAGTCCGGCAGCCGCTCGGCGAGTCAGTGCGTACCCGTGCCGGGCGAGAAGAGAAACGAGCGGCGCAGACGAACCTTAACGTAGGCAATGATTCCTCCGAGAAACGCGTAACGAGAGGATCGAGTCGTCCAAACGTCCAGAACGAGGTTGAATACCTTAACCGTCTGAGCTCCCCCGCGGCGTAGCAGGCCAAACGCATCCCGTGAGTATCTTAAACCGAGGACGCGGTACTCGCCGCCCGTATGAGGATACGCACTTGGGCATTGTCGGTGGATGCGGCGCGAAGCTGGAAGAAAAGGTCGCGTCCGAGCTTAGCCATTGTGGTGTCGGACTTGAGGGCAGCTCGCCCAGCGGCGAAAGTCATCGCAGCCCGCAGCTCACCCTGCTCGGTGATAGTCCATTGGTGGTTACGCCGCACCACTCAGATGGCCATCAGAAGATCAAACACTTTCTCGTTCCAAGACAACGCGTCAAGAGCCTTTTTGATCGAGCTGCCCTCACCCTTAGCTAGGGCGGTCTACCCTGCCGCCCACGTCAGAGGCAGTTTGAGCGTCTTGGAGGCGGCTTTACGTCCCTTGCAGGGTAGGCACGCTCCGCTGCCATCACGATGTGTGCGGAGGTTCGATGTCTGGCCCTTGATGATTTTGAAGGATGACCTGCAGATATTCGTCGCGAAGTCGAACGACCACGCTCATCGTATCAGCTTTCGCGCTGGCCACAGCGACGAGCCCTAATCTGAAGAAGGTCCTTATGGGCAGAACATGCATCTGTAGCGTAGGCGAGAGGAAATTTACTTTTGGACGCGTCCGTGGGCTCAAGAGCAATCTGCCTCAGCCCCTTAAAAAGCACATTCAGCAGATCGCGACCGGTTCGCACTCCGCTTCAGCCGACCTTTTAGCAGACAGACGCACGTAATGGTCGTAGATATCAGAGCGCGCTCGTTTGATGTTGGCGTCTGCCACAAAAGTGGAGTGGTGGGGACGTCAGATTCAACCACATCATGATCAACCACACATGAATTGATCAAAGTCAAACTCACTTCCTCATCTTCCGATGCTTGCTCGAGGTCCAAGCTGACTTGCGTCAAGCTGAACGGGTCCTTCTCAGCAGCACGAGAAGCCTTTGAGGGGGCTTTGCGCTTGCCCGGGGCGGAGGATGGGGCTGCGGTGCTTGAGGACGGCTCGTTGTCGTCTTCTCCCTCTTCATCGTTCTCCTGGTCGCTTGACGACTAATCAACCGCATCACCAGCAGGAACAGTACATACACCGGATATCTCGTCGTCGCTGTCTATCAGGCTACGAGAGTCTTCACTGCAGGTTGGAGCGCCTCGAAGTGGCTGCTCGCCTGACGGTGTGTCCACGTCGTAGACGGCGTAGCGTTTTGGGGTCGCGCGCGCTTGCGGCGATCGTTGAGGCCGCGAAGAGGCAGATGAAGAGGGCAAGGGTGGAGCGGGGGGAACCGAAAGCATATTGCTCTGATGCCGAGCGTGTGATGAGCGGAGGCGAGCAGCTGCAGTGCCGAAGGACGGAGAGTCTGGCGCGCAACAGACTCGCGGCGCTGCCAGCACGGACCGGCCCTATAGTCCCTGACTACCGTCGTCAAGACTGCGGTAAGCTCGGAATCAAACCCGATGCATCATCAATTTCAGGGTCCTCGCTTAAGACAACACTCCTGCAGATTTTTCCAGTCTACCTGTGAGTGCGGATGTGACGCCCACAAAACCACTGCCAGACCGCATTGCAGCAGGGTCAGCGATTAGCGAGCTTCTTTGGATGCAATCTCGCAGCCTCAGAACCAGGTGACTCTATTTCAGACTACTGCATGTAACAATGGCGAGCCAAAAGTGTTGCAAGTAACAGTTGAAGCAGGTACACGCTATCACTTGGAACCTGTAGTGTATCAGCTCCCGCGAAGGGACTATATCGCAGAAATAGTAATGGAATAGTAGCTATGTAATGAACTATCTAACTATCACCGAACCTGTAGTGGTTGGAGCGTAGCTCCGGGGCACTCTTCCTCATGCTTACGCTCCCGGGCCAATACCGCTCGAAGCCTCTGAAGTCAAAGATCCAGACATGGCTTTCATGAAGGTAGATGAGAAGCTGGCTGGCGGTCGTGCAGTGGAATGTGCAGAGGTTTTGCGTCTGCTGGAGATCTGATGTGGCTTTCTTACAGTTGTTGACCCCTTCTGTTTCGGCTGACTCCTCATTGACGATGACAACTGCAGGACATCCTTCTCTTTTCATGGTGCATGGGACAGGTCGTCGAGCGAGGAACGATGTCTTTGGGCTAATAGCTGACGAGGTGAAAGAGCAGAAGGGCAGAGCAGGGGTATGTCGCGCGCGTTCGCCGGGTCACACAAGTCGTGCTCCTTCAATCATCTGTCCGGAAGTGAGAGAACGCGATGGGAACAGCAATCTACTTCAGGCAACACCGCCTAGATGATTCTTTTTTCCCGGTCCCTGAGATCGCTTCCAATTGCCGGTCGTCTTGCACTGCGCCTTGGTGAGCGTAACAGCCTTTCCCCATGCACCCTCCAGACCCCAATTGCCGTATCCCAACCATTGGTTTACGGCAAAGTTGCGCTTGCGATTCCGCCTCGTCGGTCGCGCTGCGACTCCGGGCGATTTCCTCCTCGTCGTCGCGGGCTTGTTGTGCAAGAGCAATTGTCTGAACCGCTGATTTTGCGAGCATCGAGGACGCTGGTGGCTCGGTCCTGGTGATACTTGTCGAAGAAGCGCATGCGAAGCTTGGGGTTGAAGATTGGCCGAAGAAGGGCGTCAATACCACACCTCAGGGTCAGCACGAAGGAGTAGTAATATATTAGAGCGCACCAAAAGCAAGACACAAGGACATCCGGGCGAGTGCTTCAGCCTCGTACTTGGACAGCCGCGTCTCCATTGCGCGGATCGCTGTCACGATGTCGGGCAAGGTCTCGACCTCGAGCTGGCAGGCCGCGCGTCGACGCTTGATGGCTTGGAACTCGGATAAGACGAGGGCGCCTGTCGGGCCAGCACCTTCAAGTTGACGTGTAGACGCCAAGAAGACCTTCAGGGCAGGGGCAGGGAAAAACAGTAATCAGCGTCCCTGTACACCCATCAACTCGAGCGGACTGACGTCCGTCACGCTGTTTCAGGCCTCGATAAGCTTACAGTCGTGCATAGTCAGACCGACGTCCTGGTAGTACGCGTCAGCATTGGTGCTGATGGTGCGGATGACAGACTGCAGGGGGGGGGGGGGGGGGGGGGGGGAGGGGGGGTGTGGGGGGGGGGGCGGGGGGGCCGGGGGAAGGCCCAGGCGACTTCCAGAGATGGCAGCGGCGACGGCGGCAAGGCTCAGCGCACTTTCAGGGCTTTACCCCATCTGATGCCGGCAATGGACATGACGGTCGCCGTTTTTTCCCATTCTTGACGCTTCTGTTCAAAGAAGGCAAAGCGGGGAGGGCTACGGAGGGTGAGGCGCGTGAACTCCATTGCCTGTGCGAAACGAAGGAAGTATGTGTCAGTGGGTCTGGTGCTCTGCAGTGCTGGTTAAGAGCCAAAGGGCTGACCTTGCGACAAGCCTCGGCCGTTGTGGTCGTGTTGGCGTCGTCTTGACTGGTGTCCTCCTTGTCTCGTACGGGCACAGCTGCTCCATCATTGCCACGACCCACAGGCGCCTCCATGACCAGGAAAGTGTCCTCCTCCGTGTCTTCTCCAAGGTCCCACCCATTGAGCTTCAACTCGGGGACGGACAGGGCGGGAAGATCGTCTACGACGACGTCGACGCTGCCTGTCGGTATCCCAAGTTCATTCTGACCGACTACCACCACCCGCCCCAAGAAATGACAATAGCAAGGGACATGGGACTCAGCTGCATCGAAGGGACCGGCCTGTCTTTCGAGCTCGGCAGCAATAGGCAGGTTGTTGCTGCCGGAGTCTGTAGTCAGGTAGTGCACGTGTTGGCCTGAAAGGAGTCAGCCTGAACACCGCCTGCGCTAGCTCGAGCCGAAGGAATGGACCAATCTTCGAAAGCAGGCAGCGTCGCTCCAGCAAAGTGATGATGGGAACAGCGAGGAGGCACCCTTCGTGCTTCGCAAGAAGGTACTTGAAGCAGAGGTGAACGAAATGAAACGTCAAGTCCTGAAGCGGGCGGAGACAGGGGAGTCAGTGCTTCATCGCTACTAGATCGGTTGCGTCTTGCCTTGATGAACGTCAGTGTCCCGCCGAAAAAGGCCCAGCGGCCCGATCGTGTGGTCCAGAATTCGAGGACCAGATTGAGCGTATCGACGGACTGCAATGCGCGGTCGGGCCGCGGGGTGATCTGCCACTCGAACACAAGCAGCACGAGAAAACCGAATCTCGAGCATGTCGTACACGGAATCGAGCAGTTCTCCATACAGCTGTAGAGCATGCTTGGCAATGAATGTGTCGGAACGCAACTCGGCCTTCTGGTTGGCCATGGTCAACATCTCTCGCAGCTCATCGGCCTCGGTCGTCGTCCAGGGCAGGTTGTGGCGAATGAGCCCCAACGTCGACAGACAGTCGAGCATGTCCTGTTGAAGGCCCATTGAGCGGGGCATGGCAAAAAATGGACGACGTACTGGCTGCACCGGGGGCGCCAACCACCTTGACAATAGCCTTGATGAGCTGGGCCTCCTTGTACGTGGGCGGGAGGTTCTCGAGCTCGAGAGCAGCCTTCGACCTTCCCCGGCAGGTACTGGGTCCGCCATCACCATGAGCAAGAAGATTGCTGGTGCGCTTGACGTTGGTGAACGGGTCATGATGAAGAAGAGGTGGAGGGGGGGGGGGGGGGGGGGGGGGGTAGTCGACGCCACACAAAACACGGCTCTTCTCCCCAACCACTGCATGGGCAGTGAAGAAGACCGCATCGGAAAAGAA
>MVAM01000242.1:11324-23054 GCA_014825675.1 Cystofilobasidium ferigula
GTGGGTTGGGGAGGTGGTGGGGGGGGGGGGGGGGTGGGTGGGGGGGGGGGGGGGGGGGGGGGGGGGGGGGGGGGGGTGTAGTCCGCGCGACATCAAGCTCAGCTCGTCTCACGAAGCTCTGACTGAGCAGTGTAGAAGACGGCTTACGAGCAGAACTTGCACGCAAAGTCCTGGCCGACGCGCTTGCCACTCTTGTCAAACGTCTCCTTGCCGACCTTCTGTACAAACTCAGTGAGAAGGGCTTCGAGCGGTCAGCACTCTGTGTCGGCCTTTCAGGTCCAGAAGGAAGTCCGTATACCCCAGTGCTGCGCTGGAGCGTACATTTGCCCTTCGAGGTACTGGAAGCCGGCTTGGTGATCACAAGTTGTACTTCAACAACGCTGGATGCACGAGGGGTGCCACCCTCAATAGCACAATTCACCTCTTCGTTGTTGGACAGCTCTAGACATATTGTTCTGATCCCAGCTTGGAGCTTAGCTCTGGCAGTCTTGCACTTTTTGGCCCTGTTGAACTGGGAGTCAGAGGATGGCGATCCCGAAGCTAGAGACTGCTTGACGGTGCTGGCAGGCGAGACTCGGCGCCGCTTCACCCGAGATGGCCGCACACGACCTCCGCCAGGAGCACGCCGCTCTTTGGCGTAGACAATAGACAGTCAGTCATCCTCTTTAAGATAGATATCATTCAAAGACTGCACTCTTTCCTCGAACGGCTCGTCTTCTGACTCCGAGCAAGAAGTACTTGAGCTCGGTTCATTGTCGTAGAGCCAGAGGTCCGTTTCTCCCTCCTGCGCCGTGGCCGTAGCCGAAACGGGATACCTACTATTTACCTCATCTTCATATACAAGTCAAGTCATGGTCATAAGCAGATCAGTCGGAGTCAAAGTCAGGTCAGTAGCAGCTCTAAGTGACTTGATTGTAACTAGGGCTAAGACTTAGAGGAGTCAAATTCGTTGGATTGGAGGCGCCTGCACGACGCGCAGCCTGCACAGCATGAAGCAAAGGTAGGCTTCGTTCGAGGCCAGGTGGTCCTCTGTGACGTGTCGCAGCTGCACTGGAATGATCATTGCCCTTCGTAACTGCTCGCAAGGGTCTCTGTGAAAAGACCATTATGAGCCTAGCATGTGGTCGTGTGGAAGGGTAGACTCTGGGCTGCTGCGCGCCCAGGGGAGGGGGGGTCAGGACGTGCTCTAGGTAGCAGAATGTGGCTGATACGAACAGACCTCAATCGCTCTAGCTACGTGAGGAGGAGGAGGCAGGCTTGAGGGGGCGAAGAAGGAAAGTACAAATGCGGGGCACCGCGGCGCACGTCGCCGCCAGCGCCCGCGCAGCAGCGCCCACCCGCCGCTCCCTCTGCGCCTCGCGCCTGGCTCCTCGCAGCTCCAAGAGTTGGGCCGCGGCGGCGGTTTCTGGGCACATAGTCCTTTGCAGGGTTCGCAGGTAAGAGCGAATTGGAGGCTGGCGGGCAAAGTAAATTGGGTGTGCGGTGAGCTGGCAGCGGAGCGTAGCTGGCTGGCATGCAGATGGGAGGCGGCAACCGGCTGTTGTCGGGCGATTTGCTGCAACTGCAGGGGCAGAGAGGGAGGGCGAGGGACACGGACAGCTGCCCAGGGCCTGATGGCCACAACCTCGTCTTCAGCTTCCAGCAAAAGGTCATTTATTTCCAGAAAAGCTGCTACTGATCAAGTCTCAGGCGTACACGTCCCCTTTCCCCTGCCTTCAAGCGCTCTTTGCCTGCTCTCCGTCCAGACGAACCAGCTGACATTGAACGCACACGCGCTCGCAGCTGCCCTGTCCCTATTCAACCGCGCCTTAGTCGGCGGCAGCGTCGGTCAGGCAGCCGCTTTTAATCCCAGCCTGTCGATCCTGGCCTTGTCGACCTGTCCTCGAGGGTCGAGCATGACTGGGCCGCAGCCAAGGCGTACCAGCGGCACGCTTGCATGCTCTCGGAGGAGTTCATATGCCTGCGGAACGCGGTTGCGTACT
This sequence comes from Cystofilobasidium ferigula, assembly GCA_014825675.1. NCBI lineage: Eukaryota > Fungi > Basidiomycota > Tremellomycetes > Cystofilobasidiales > Cystofilobasidiaceae > Cystofilobasidium > Cystofilobasidium ferigula. The sequence continues at coordinate 13,307 of MVAM01000242.1, forward strand.
GGGACAGGCTGCCCGGTGACGTCAAAACACGCTTGGCCGCGACGCAGGGCGAGCACGTGATCCCGATCTTGCGCGCGAAGGAGAAGAAGGAAGACAAGAAGGCGTTCCAGCGCGAGACGTAGACGAAAGGAGGGTCTGGAGCAGCACCGCGTCTTTCGCTCGAGAAGCGGTCCGCTCCTACCATACTTGAGGTCTGACGTGGAAAGAGGCGAGGGACTTCTTAAACGGTCGAGCGCTCATGACGGCGAGTTGAGCGCCTGAGAAGAAGGTGCGGGTCGGCACTCACGAGGCAGCGGTCTCGCACACCTAGGTCGACGTGCTGCTCCACTCGCGGCACAAGGGGTTGCGCGTAATGGCGACGTTGCAAAGCGTCAAGACCAAGCCGGTCGAGAACGGCCTTCACTCATGCCATGCAAACGACTGACGACTGCCAGCAAAGCGCAAAAAAGATGGGTCCACGCCGTGCCTTCGCCACTCCCCCGCCCCCCCCCCCTCCAACCCCTTCTCGTGCGCAATCGCTCACATTGCCTGACGAGCTGCAAAGCAAGGCTCACCGAGTCGACGCCCAAATTTTCCTATTGCTTCTTTTTGCCAAAGTCAAGCCAGCCCACTTCCGACCCCGCCGGCGCGAACACCGGGCCTCCGTAGCCCTGGCGAAAGAAAGAAGCGTCTTCCCCATTGATCTCGTCATCATCCTCTATTCATCCGCCTCCCTGTCGTGAATGAGCTCTCCTCTCCTCATCGCTCGTTTTGTCCCCCCAGTCTTCTTATCATACGTTTCCAGCCTCAGTCATCGGACTTCTTGTAACGTCGCCCCCTTTCCTCCCGCACTGGCGTCGATCCTCCGCACCACTATCTATCAAATGTATTCGTAATAGCCGAAGCGCGAGTCGTTTGCGTGCCGGTACCGGTAGCTCGGAAAGAAGCACACCAAACCGTGGTTCGGATTATGCACCATTCGAGCGAATCTCCACCGCCCCGAAGTTTGGGACGAGCTTCGGTTCCCAAGGTTTGACGGGGTATGTTGAGGGGTTCTCTTTTTTGACTTGTTTTGGTGTTATGGTGTATGAGGGAGGAAGCGCGAGGCGAAAGGAATAAAGTGGGAGGCGATACCAAGGAAGGGCGAAGAGGGAAACCGAATCCGACTTTCGAAGGCAGCAGCGGAGAACACGCGGGCCTGGAAGAAGCGCAAGAAGGAAAAGTCGAAGCGTCAGAAGGAGGAGAGCAAGATGAAGAAGAAGTGAGACGCCCCTGAGGACTCGCCTAAGGCGGCGGCCCGGGCCACCGTCGACACGGACGACGAGGTGGACGAAGAAAAGGGCACAAGCCTCGTCGACGGTGCTCTCTCTACGAATCATTCCCTTTTGAGTCTATTGTTGCAGAGATCACGAGCTGTCTCCATCGCTGACATATCATGCTCAACTATCAACGCCGCGGCTGGTCCCTTGTGCGCTATCGGCCTCCTCGTGCACGGACGCCGCCACCGCTCCTCAATGCACGTCGCCGGTTGCCACTGGCACTGACCCGAAGCCGTTTCCTAGCCTACCCTTCCGCCCCACGTGCGAGCTGCCCGCCTGCGCCCCGCAGCTTGCAATTGTCTTTACGGACTTTGCGACGTACGGAAAGCCTAATTGAGGGCAGGCTAGACCTGCCTCCCCTCTGCGGCGACGGCGCCACCGTGACATCATTCGTCGATAAGGTTCGCGACCTCGAGGCCAGGGCGGCGGCTGTGGCGGCGAAGAGCGCGCAGTACGGCCACCGCACCCTGTCAGGCATCGGAGCGTCAGGCTTCTTTGACACGCTGGAGGACTGGGCGACCGGCCTCGCGTCATCGCGCACGCTGACGGATCTTTTGTACAAGTGAACACGTCTTATTGCCTCTTTGTCCTCCGCCTGCACGCAGACGCAGGACATACACATCCACATCGCCTATACAGGCCGGGTCATGAAGTCTATCGAGGTCGCTTCCATCATCGCCGCGGGAGAGGTCACCGGCGGTTCAACCACGTCGAGGCCGAAGGTGAGCTCGCCGCCCGCGGTCACTCTTGCGGCGCATGGTCCAGCGAAGGTAGGACGAGGGAGATGTCAGCCAAAGGATGATCCGCCTTGCTTGAGCAGGAGGTCCGCAAGGCGATCGACATTTTGAACCACAAGCATTTTCCCAGGGAGAGCAAGATGCAGTTCCTTCTGTCCAATAGCTCTGCCTTCAAGCTGACGTTCAAGACAACCTTGAACGGTGCGTCACAATCACCCCATCGCCTCTGGCAGAGATCGACAAGGTTGTCAAAAGCGGCTTTGCCTGGCTCCATAACTGATTCGCTGGATCTGCTCTGCTGGAGCCCGTAACCGACATGTTGGCGCTCGCAGACTGGCGGCATTAGCCCAGGTTTAAACCACCAGAGTTTATCTCGACAAGAACACTCCGAAGGCAAAGGGGAAGGCCAAGGTGCGCCTGTCATCTTATCGCTCCCACTCGGCTCCCCCCCCCCCCCCTTTCTTTTCACACGTCTATTCGGTGTCTAGCTAATGAAAGACTGCCGATCCTGATTTTTGAAAACTCCAGATTGGGTTGCAATCCCAAGAAAAGAAAATGAAGGAGATGGGGAATCGAACCATGGACTTCAACAGGATTAGAAACAAGATTCACGCATTAGACCGTTGATACTCCTGATTCTTGAACGCTCCCGATTGGGTCGCAATCGGAAGAGAAGAAATGAAGCAAGTGGGGAATTGAACTGAGGACTTAAACAGGATCATAGTCATGAGTTGACGTATTAAACCGTTAGTACTCGCGATCTCTGACAACTCAGTTTGGTCATAATGGGGCGAAAAAAAGTCAGAAGTGTGGTTTTGATCCGTGGACTGCAGCAGGCTTAACATCAGACCGTTGATACTCCCAGTTCCTAACATTAAGCTCAAAACGGCGCGACTGTCATGAGCAGGCCACAGATGATCAACATAACAGAAACTTTGCGTCCATCTGCGTAGACAACCTCCCTCTTCCTCTTTCTTTTTTCTCTTATGAACCCACTTTTTTCTCGACATCTGCACATCTTTCAAACACACAAGACAGCTGTCCCATCGTGGGCTTTCTGACCATGAAGCGGGTCGCACCAAACTCACCCGTCACCCGCTGAAGCCCGTTGCATCTGACTTACCCGTCAGGGATCCTTGACACATAATGTTTGTCAGTTGATGGCCTACAAGCACATAATTCTTTGTGCAACCCTCTGAAATGCCAACTTTTTTGTCAAATGGTTCACAGAATGGACGCAGTAAGAAAACGAGTAAACACTTGCGCCGACGATACATGGAGCACCCAAGTGGTCGTTATCTCTATCTTTAGAGCAGCTTGAGCGGAAGCCCGAGCAAACGACGAAGCAATTTCATTCACCAGAAGACGTCACATTTTGAAGATCAAACCAAATATAAGCGGCGGATGATTTTTCAAGGTTTCTATTGCTGTGAGGCCTGTCAAATACTCTTTTGCATGTTCAGTGCACCTGAAAATAATCTGTTTTCCATCTTCCTTGTCAAATCAACAATTTTGTCAGGAAACTACGTCAAGTCGGTACGATTGATGATTTCAGACAGACTGCATGCTTCACGAGAGAAGAAGAGCAATGTCAACACTCCCTCATTAACCTTCACCAAACAGTGCCGTAAAACAAGCTCGTCGATGAAATACACTTCAACAGAAATTCCTTAGGGTCTTCCTCCACACGACCATATTTGTGTCAGTATTGTAGTCCATTCTTTTTCGGCTAGTCGTTTTGTCACTGTCCGTTCTTATGTTTGCGTTGTTTGAAGTGTCTGCCGTATGAGACAGACACTGGGAGTTAAAGCCACGAGAAGACTGTTGCCTTTGGTCTTTTGGTGCTTAATATAATTCGAAGGAAGTTTCTTGCAGGCCTCGTTGGAGCATCGTTTATGTTTGTTTACACTTCCGTACTAGCACAACAGTTATTTACCCCAGTGTTTAACCAACTTGTGCAGGATGTCATCGAGCCTCACGATGATGAATACCAATCTGATGTTTTCGGTCCGCGTTGGAAGTATAAACTTGAGTGCAGAGAGTGGCGTTTGTAGTGGAAACTTAGAGAGAGACGTGTTTTTGGATCAGCCGTGAGATTTGTCAGAATGTCAATCATATCCCAAAACGGCCACGCGGTTGTCATTATCCGCTCGGGGAAAGCGGCACGTTTACAGTCGCTTTGTTATCTTACTCCTGTAGAAAATTAGGCAATGTTTCTGCGACATCTTAAGGACACAGACGTCATACCCCAGCTAGAAACGTCGTGCGCTGCAGAGAGCAAGATTCTCTTGCATGTCTCAGGCTCTGTTCAAATGAGTAGCCGTACGTTGGCCAGATGAAGACAATCATGACGAAGTTTTTCTCACAAAAGTTTGGTATTGACAGGGCAAAGGAGACTGTCTTCAAAGGGAGCCAGCCGTTCTGTCGGTTTTTCAGTTGCTGCGTTTCAGCATGTTCTTCTTGGGTTTTGGTCCGCTTGAGTTCATCATTAGTATTGATTGTAATGTTGCAACAAGAAAATTGCTTTCGAAGGTGTCCGTCATCGACATTGAAGTAGCGATGTTCGTTTTAGCAGATTCTCTGCGCACTGTTGACAAGCGCCTGTTGCAGCTCGTTCCCTTTCGGTAGGCTCGTGAAACGTGTCCAATACTGAGAGCATCGGACTGGTTCTGACTTTTTGCCATTTGGTAGACGAAAGGAACTTTTGTCAAGATTGAGTGCACCGGAGTGGTTATGACTTTAATACGGGTAGTTGAGGGCTACTTGAGGTGCTGGTCCAAATTGGTAAATCCAAGCAACGTTACCTCTGAACTGTTTTTTGGAAAAAAAAAAAATGGACAAAAAAACTTGTCAAAACCCGGTGAGCTCTTGTTATGAAACAGCCGGTAGTCGCTGAAACATCATAACAGCAAAATACGGGCGGTTGCCTATCAAGAGGCAAGTCTACGTGATTACAACACGAGTTTGCAAAACACATAGAAACATATACTCAAAATGTCCACACCAGAGAAAATATCACTTGCAAGCAACCCAGCAAAATTGTGGCTCAAATGCATGCGAATTTGGCGCGCAATGAGCAAAAAAGAACTTTTTTCAGCGATTCTTCGATCTCACCCAAGGTGTTTTTTTGGTGTGAAAGCTAGCTTGGTTGTTATTCATTCAATTTGTGGCAACAGCTGTTGATGTCGTTTTGAATTCAGGTCGGGAGGATGAGTTGAAGATCTCTGACGTAGACGCTTGGGCTTGTGTTCCTCAAAGCGGTTGCACAAGTCGAACTTCAAGCCCGCCTTTAACGTCCTTTGCAGTATTCACCGACTGGTCTGAAGTCTGTTCCCTCGCCAAAGCCTTTGCGCCAAACGAGGTTTGCACAAACCTGAATTCGCGCGGCAAATAGGCCTGGCCGGCGTTTATGATTTGTCATCATCATCTTCTTCAACCATGGTTGAGTGGTTAGAGCGTTGGCTCGTTTCTAGCGTATGCGGCGGCCGCAAGTTCGATTCCAAGCATGTTTCAGAGTTGGTGCCCCATGACCAGGTGTACTGCACGCTGTACAGCACCAGACATGGTAAAAGGGAGGGCACAGCTTGCTACTGCCTCCATGTGATGGGCGATGTTGCCTTGATAGATTTGCTTTCATGACTGGCCAGACGATGAGACGGCTGAAGGATTGGTCAGACGGCTTGGAGGGAACGGGAGCGACCAAACGCGTCTGCTAGTCGACCGCCACCCTTCTCCGACCCGTCCAGGGCTCTGGAAGACCATGCAACCACAAGGTGAGGTCTGGAGCTCGCCGCATCTCACCCCGCAACAGAGCATGGCGTCCTCGTGTCCGCTGCTGCCCCCCAGTCACTCTTTGAAGGTCGTTTCGCCTCATTTACCTCCTCAACTGCCGCCTATCCAGCACGCACCTTCCTTCTACGCCAACGAGTCGCCCTACCAACAGTCATTCGTCGCTTACCAGCTGCCTTCCGTCTACGTACTCCCTTCCTCACTCGCTATCAACAGCAAAAGGGCCAGCGACGGGAGAGGCGGCGTGGCCGCGAAGCCACGTACCTGCTCGTGCCTCATCTGTGCCTACTGATGTCCAGTGCTGTTGACATTGTGCCTGCCTCTTGCACGCAACTCTGAAAAACGTTGGCCGCCTGTTTTCCAACGCCAACTGGTCGTCCAGACTTTTCTCATTGACCAAGTGTACCGCACACTGTACAACACTGGACGTGGTACGGAGGAGAGCACAGCTCGCTATTGCCTCCATAATGGGTTATGCTGCCTGGAAAGTTTTGTTTTCATGACTGGAGAGACAATGAGACGGCCAGAGGTCTGGTTGGACGGTGTGGTCGAAACGGGAACGACTGAGCGCACCTGTTGTTCGACTTGTTCAGAATCATCAAGGGTTATGCAGCCGTACGGTGAGGCTTAGGACTGGCCCAGCCTTACCCAGGTGCAGAACTCGGCGTCCTCATGGTCGCTGCCGCCGTCCACCCACCCTTATAGCGTTATCTCACCTCATCTACCCGCCCAACTGCCGCACATCTAATACACGACCTTCCAAACAGTCGCTCTGCCAGTTCACCTCGTCCCCGGGGCCCCTCCCCCCCCCAATTACTTTTTCAACGTCATCTCGCTTTCTCTACTTCCCCAGCTACCGCCTGTCCGTTACACGACCCTCTCCATTTCCAAAGCCAAACAGTTGTCCTCTAAGCAACCGTATACCTCCTAGCAGGTACCCTCAGTCTACGCACCCCGACCCTTACTCGCCACGCAGAGCTAAAAGACCAGCAAAGGGGGTGGCAGCGCGGCCGCGGGCGCTGGCAGTTCTAACAGCAGCATAGCTCTGACCTTGGTTGCCACCGACTACGATTGCCCAACTTTGACAGCTCACACCCTTCCTTCGTGAAAGTTAAGCCGCAACGCCAAAGCCAGCCAAGAAGTGGAATAGTGGACGACGCCTTTGCTGGTTCACCAGCATTGGTTTGGCAAGGAGGCGGGGCAGCATGAGCGTTTTGCGCCGGTTGGTAAAGCGGAGAGCCAATCAGCTGCTTGTACATGAGCCGTCTGCTGTCCAGAGTCGCTGGCGCTGGCACTGTGTGCACCTCCTGCACGCAGTTCTATAAGTCGCCGATGCCAGCATCCGCCCACCAACCAACGACCGCCGATCAGCTCGTTCTGATCATCTCAGGGCAGTTCTGATTGACACCAGCGATTCTCGCAAACAAGACCATCAGTAGCTGGTGGCCGCCGTCGAGCTCGAGGTCAAGCGTACAAGGGGGCGACAAAAAGCAGAACAAAGACGCAATGTGTTTCCCCTGTGCACCTGAGCCTTTGCAGTCGAAGTGATAAGCTGGCCCGGGGCAGGCTGTACGCGCAATGCACAACAGCCGCAAAGGCGGAAGCCCTCGGCTCTTCGCTAGCTACAACTGCGTGCAATTGATTAGCTACTGCGGACGTGTCCCACCAAGGACAGCAGCTTGTTGCCAGAGTTCGTAACATGCGTGAGCAGGGAGCTTTGTGAGGAGTGACAAAACGCATGCAATTGTCCCCACGCCGCTGTTGTAGGCGATCTGAATGGGAGGGGGGGGGCGGGGGGGGGGGGGGGGGTCCCTTGGGCCGCAAATGCTGGTCGTTGAAGATGTTGCCAATGTTAACCTGGCCTAAGTGTCTAGAGACGCTCATTTCCTTCCACTCTTCCCTCATGAGCCCCATGAGCGCTTGTTTTGCAGACGCGGGCAGAGCAACCAGATCTGAGCGACAGACGATGTCGAGAGTCAGAGGCAGCGTCGGAGCCTTAGTCAGGGACACTTTCTGAAACTTCAGATAGTGGCACTGCCTGTGATCGCCTTAGTACTGCTGCTGGCTCTTAGGCGCCGGGACATTAGACGAATGGTGCAATCGATGAACGGGGCAGAAGACTGGCGACATATTGCTCCCGCTGCTTCTGCTGCAGCAGCGCTCTGCCGGACCACATGCACAGCTAGTGAGTTGTACTTTGTACGAAGAGTGAGCACTGGCACATGTCCCTTGCGAAGATGAGCAACACGCCGCGCAGCCTTTCACCTTCTGTCAGCCGAGATGAAAACATTGGCAGCTCTTCAACTGCACTGACTTTGTCCGGTCAGGTACGTAAAGCCATGCACAGCTAGTGCCCTAGCCAATAGAGCTAGTTGCTCCTGATCATGCCTCCATAGCGACTGCTTTGGCGAAAGCTATGCACATCTGTTAAGAGCTGGGGTAAGGATTCCACCGACTGTTGTACTATCAGTCACTACCGGTCCAAATGAAGGTGTTCAAACGCTAGTTCGTGACGTTAGGCAATGCTCTTATGCGAGATGTGCGCCCAGATGCGGCGATCCCAACCAGTTGTTGCCTCCTTCTTTGCATGGCCTCAGGAAATTCAAGAGGATAGGGAGAATTAAAATAGGATACAGAGCTACAGTCTTACAAAAGCAGCTTGTAAGCATAGCTGACTGTTTTTTAGCCCGGCCGAGTCTTTGGTAAGGTTGAGTCCGCGTCTGTAAGTCCAGCATTTGATTATGTAAGCATGGTTGCGATGGACCCGTTGATGATGAACATTCTCGCTGGTAGGTCCTTTGCGGTTGCCATAGACCATGCTATCTTTGCGTGATCAGCAGTCTGTTTTGCCTGTCTCACGCTTACCGTCTATGCTGCGTTTGACGATATATGACTGAAGCCCATGGACGCTCCGTTTTTTCATAGTTGCTACATCAGAACGGTCTCTTCGATCACGAGTCCTTACCGAACAGCTCGTACTGGACGGTCGGACTGTTTTGACAATATTCTGGCCAGCCTGAACGCACAAACCAACAAACCTCTACCGCCTCAAGGGTTCCGGCCGCGTCGCATCGGCGCCGAAAGTGATCTCAAAGTCATCATCAATACCAGCGCCCTGCAAACACAACATGCAGCTCTCCTTTAAGGACACTATACCCCCCGTCGCTATCGGCCTTACCCCCTTCGACGTTGACATGCTTTGAGACCCACCAACTTCAAGAGCTCGCCATTTCCCTTCCTCTTCCTCTAAGCTCCTCAGCTCAGCCCTCACTCTCCGGAGAGTGACCGCTTTACCTTAGGTCCTACAATGCCCCGCTTCATATCCGAACGGCAAGGTCGTATTTGCATTGTTCAACCATACCGCAAGGGCTGAGCTTGGGGCTTTTGTTGGCAGGCGCCGCCTGGGTTTACCCCCGCTCTCGCTCCCAAAGCCTTCGAGACAGTCTAACAGGTGTTTGCATCTCCCTTGGCTTTCAGCTCTGTTTAGGGTTAGGGTTACTAGAGCATGGATCGTCATGAGGCAAAGTCCGGAGATGGAGGAACAGAGGGAGCAAGAACGAACGGGGTAGGGTCGGGTCGGCTGCCAGAGTAGGGTTAGGGCTAGAGTTGAGGTGGTGGAAGAAAGGTGAAAGAGAGAGAGAGAGTGGAACGAGCTAAGAGGGGGCGCGGGCGGAAGCGGGGAGTGAAAAAAAGAAGCGGAGCGGAAGTGAAGCGGAGCGGAGCGGAAGAGCGGAGCGGAACAGAAGAGAACGGAGCGGAAGTCAAGCGAAACGAAACGGAGCGGAAGCGCGCGGCACGGCAAAGAGGCGAGCCAATGAGAAGGAGGACAGATGAAACGGCGCAGCAGAGGGGACTACAGACGCGAGACGCGAGCACGAGCGAAGGAGGATGAGAGAGAGGACACGGGTGAAGTGAGAGAAAGAA
>MVAM01000243.1:0-23046 GCA_014825675.1 Cystofilobasidium ferigula
ATCAGCCTTATGAGAGTTGTGCGCTGGTCGTGTCAAGAGGGCTACGTGAGTACGCTGGGAGATGAGTGAGTGGTTGGCGTGGGTGTAGGCGGGGGTATGTGTCTTCAGAGTGGGGGGGGGGGCGGGGGGGAGCGAAGAGGGGGGGGGGGGGGGGGCACAGCGCAGAGGATGGCAACAAAAGAGGGTGCGCAGAGGGGAGATGAGATGGTCAAGAGAAAAAGGAGACGGTTACGCGGGCGACCGCGTGCTGGAGGGGCACTCAAACCCGCGGGCCGGCCGCAAGCACCTCGGGCGACACCTCATCCTCGTACTTCTTGAACGCAGTCGCGAACTTGCTCGCGAGCCGGCCGGCCTCGGCCTCGAACGCCTCGGGCGTCGGCCACGCGTCGCGCGGGTTGAGAATCTCGGACGGGACACCCGGGATCGAGACGGGGATCGAGAGGTTGAAGCTGGAAGATGGAGTCGTCCAAGGTCAGCCACGATGCAACAGGAGAAGAGTCAAGGGAACGCGACGCACATCGGGAAGTTGGTGTACTCGGCCTTGGCGAGCGAGCCGTCGTGGATGGCATCGACGATGGCGCGCGTGTACTTGAGCGGGCAGCGCTTGCCGGTGCCGAACTTGCCACCGGTCCAGCCCGTGTTGAGCAGGTAGCAGTCGGCCTTGTTGTTGCGCATGCGCTCGGCGAGCATGGCGGCGTAGCGCGAGGGCTGTTGCAAGGCAGACATGTCAGCGTCAAGCCTATCAGAGTGAAAGACTGAAAGCAAGGCGCACGTGAAGGACAATGAACGGCTGGCCGTAGCAGGTCGAGAAGGTCGGGCTGGGCTCGACGATGCCGTCCTCGGTGCCGGGCGTCTTGGACGTGTAGCCGGCGATGAAGTGGTACGACGCCTGCTCGGGCGTTAGGCGCGAGACGGGTGGCAGGACGCCGTAAGCGTCGCAGGTGAGGAAGACGAGGTTGGTCGGCTGGTTCTTGGACAGGCTGCCCTGCTTGTGGTTGTCGATGTACTCGATCGGCTGATGGCGGTTGAAGGAGATGGGTCAGGGGACCACTCAAGAGCGCGGCGGAGGGCAACGGCAAAGGGACCCACGTAGGCACAGCGTGTGTTTTCCGTGATGCTGACGTCGTCGTAGTCGGGCACGCGGTTGGCCGGGTCGTACACGACGTTCTCGAGGATCGAACCGAAGCGGATGGCGTTGAAAATTTCGGGCTCCTTCTCCTTGGACAGGTTGATGCACTTGGCGTAGCAGCCGCCCTCGATGTTGAAGACGCCGGTGTCGGACCAAACGTGCTCGTCGTCGCCAATCAGCGCGCGTTTGGGGTCGGTTGAGAGTGTGCTGAGTGGACGAGAGAAGGTAGGTCAGCACGCGAACAGGGCAAGGAGGACGAGGAGGACCCACGTCTTGCCGGTACCCGAGAGGCCGAAGAACAGCGTGACATCGCCCTTCTCGATGCCTTCGTTGGCGCTCGAGTGCAGACTGAGGTTGCCGAACTTGACGGGCTGGATGTAGTGCATGACCGAGAAGATGCCCTTCTTCATCTCGCCGGCGTACTCGGTGCCGAGGATGACCATCTCCATGCGCTTGAAGTTGATCTCGACCGACGTCGACGACGTCATGCCCGTCGTGTACCGGTTGGCCGGGAACTGGCCGGCGTTCATGATGGTGAAGTCGGGCTCGCCAAAGTTTTCGAGCTCGGCGTCGGTCGGGCGGATGAGCATGTTGTTCTGCGAGAGTGCAAAGAGAAGCGGGTATCAGCGACAGTGTCAAGAACTTGAGGGGCAAGAAACTCTCACCATGAAGAGGGCGTGGTAGGCGCGGCTGGCGATCACTCGGACCTTGATGCGGTACTTGGGATCGGCGCCGGCAAAGCCATCGAAGACGTCTGCAGGATAAATGAGGGTTAGCTCGGCGGTCGTACAAAGTCAGGAACGATCAACTCGACTCACAGACGTTCTCCCGCGTGTTCAGGTAGTCAATGGCGCGCTCGCGATTGATCTCGAAGGTGTGCTCACTGCGACAAACGAGATTCAAGAAGCAAGTCAGCAGGGAGGGCATCTCGGTAAAGCGATGACAACAATGGACGCACTCCATCTTGATGTTGACCGGCCCCCACCAGACGTCGTCCTTGCTCGTGTCCTCGTACACGATGCGCTTGTCCTTGGGCGAGCGGCCCGTCTTCTTGCCCGAGAAGTTGATGAGCGCGCCCGTATTGGAGATGACGGCGCCCTCGTTGCGGATCGCATGCTCGTACAGCGTCGCGACGGGTGCGTTGCGGTTGACGTCTAAGTGCGGTGCGCGCGGGAAAGTCAGGGGGAGGAAGCCGAGGAAGCGGGTCAGCGCGGCTGTACCCGCCGGCGCGCGCGCAGGTGATGACAGGGGCAGGTCGACTCACGGATACGCTCCCTGCAGGAAGACGAGCAAGGAAGGATGAGAGTCAGCTTGCTGCATCCAAGCGATGTAGCTAACCCCTCCGCCTAAACGTTGCTGCCCAGATGGACAATGCGATGTGCCAGGCGCGACCCTTCGGCCTGGTCGGGTATCGGCGGTGCCGCGCCGCTCCAAGGTCGCGTGAGCAGGCGCCTGCCGCCTCACGCCGCCAGCAGAGACGGCAAGCCCGAGGAGGAGAACGCACATGTCGAAACCGGCTTGGGAGAGCGACTTGAGCTCCTGTCCGAGATACTGCAAGGAGGAAGGCAGGGAAGCAAGGTCAGTCGGAGGAGCGGGTAGGGTCGATCACATGTCGGCTCTCCGCAGCTCCTGGACGCACCTGGTAGTCCGTCATGATGGGAGGAAGGGGTGGAGCTGGGTGCGAGAGGGAGAGGGAGAACCAGGGAGGAAGGGCAAGTAGAGGAGAGGAGGAGGAAGAGGGTTGATGGTGGGTAGGGGGGGAAAGGGAAGAAGGCAGGCGGGCGAGGTCACTTATGCTCCGGAGGGACGGACGTTGGCGCGGCGAACCCCGGATTACCCGACGCCTGACCGTACCCCGACTACCGCCGTCAACACCTCCGTCGGTGCTCAGACGACGACGAGGAGTCGAGGACCGCCGTCAAGCTCCTCCCTCTTTGGGCCGAGTCACTCTGACGCCAGCTAGCGGGATTGCCGCTCCGGGTCGTCTTTGCGCTCTTTTTCTCTTCCTGACATTCTTGCCCCCTCATCGATCTCCATCCGTTTCTCGCTCATCAAGAGCTGTCACTTCTTGAAGAGAACAAGGAAGTCCACACACGACACGTATGTGAGAGATGAGAAGGCGAGGTGCACCAGCGTCAGTCTTTGCCTGACCACTCTCCAACCGTTCCTTCTGCTGGGCAAGGCACCCCTCTTCAACCGGCAGTGTATCTCATTCAGATCCAAAGCTCTATCTTTTCTCCCTCCCCCCTTCCGAGGCCCGCTCCTCTTCTACACTGGCGCGTTGACGCCGAACTCCTCGAGCGCCTTGCGCATGGCCTCGCCCTTGTCGCCCATGTTGCGCCCCTCCTCCGCGAAGCCCTCGACGGCCTTGACGGCCTCCTCGTCCTCCTTCCACCCGCCCTTGAGGTACTTGATGGTCGCGCCCGGGCCGGCCTTGTGCAGGCGCTCGAAGCGGGTGTGGTTGGAGGCGTCGCCGTACGCGCACATCGAGAGGACCACGGCGGGCGGAATCGCTGCCGTGCGCGCAAGCAGCGAGCGCAGAAGGTGAGCTGCTGCGCACGCAAGAGGGAAGACGATGAGAGACGACGTACTGAGCCGGCCGAGCTTGAAGCAGAAGATCGAGACCGACACGCAGTGCACAGCGGCGCCGTCGAGCCGGGTCGCGACGAGCTTCTTGAACGGCGCGGGCGACGTCGTGCCCGACGTGAGACCCGTCGCGGGCGTCTCAGGGACGGCGGGAACGCGCTTCGCGCCCTTCTTGGGGCGCGTAACGAAGACGCCGACGCAGTAAATCTACAGAACGCGCGGGGTGGCAGTTAGCCAAGCGCTGGCGCTCGGTGGTGAGGCGGGAGTGGCACGCACCCACTTCTCGCCGAAACCGCCGTACGAGATCTCGATGTCGAACTTCTGCATGGGCTTGAGCTCGTTCAGGAACAGGTGCGTCGTACCTGTAGGCAAGGCAGGTCAGCTGCAAGCTCATCCCGCTCAGCGCACCGGTGATTCTCACCGGCAATGGGGAGGAGGCCGCCGACGGCCAGGAAGGGCGCGAACCAGTCGATGGCGACCTGCAGCGTCGTCATAAAGTCAGTCGCTCTCGCGCGCACTAGGAACAATCAGGTGGCGCTCTCACGTTGGAGCGGGCGACGTCCATGTCCGCTGCGTACGTGCTGTTCGACTTGTGAAGGTTGTAGTCGACCTGTGCGCCGGGTCACCCTCCTCGTCAGCCGCCTGCGCGCCAACAGCAAGGAGGAAGGAAGCAGCGCACGTCGTTGGGCCAGACACGGAAGCCCGGGACGACGCGCTTGACCGTCGTCGGCTCCTGGCCCTTGGTGTGCAGGACGAGCTTGCGCCGGTCCTTGCGCATGAGGTAGAGCCGGGCAACGGGCTCGAGAACTGGGGCACGGCGAAGGAGCCGGGTGTCAGTCTGCTGTTAGATCTGCCGCTTTTGTCCACCCAGCCTCCCACGGCATCTGCATCACCAGAGCAGGTCTTCGAGCTTCTAGCCAGGCCCTGACCTCCTGGCCTTTGAACCAGTTGAAGCTCAGAGGCCCTGCCAGCCGTCGTCGTCGTTCAGCCCAGGGTCCTCCCGGCCTACGACCATCTTCGCAACGGAGCTCCCTCCTCCCACAAGCCGTAGACCAGCCAGCAAGTAGCACTTACCTCGGACATGCCAGACGAGCGGCAGGGCCCTGTCAGGAGCCAAACGATTCGCCTAAGGTCAGCGTCGTGACCGAGGTCCGAGGCGAGAGCAGCCAGGAACGCTGCGTACCTGATGTTCCAGGCCAACACGAGCGCGAGCACCACTTTGGTCCACGAAGGCAACGTGAAGTCGAGCAGCGAGAAGGCCATCTTGACAGCGAGCTGGACGAGTGAGGGGTCAGCGGTCGGGGAGGGAGGAGGGGATCGTCGCCGACGACGAAAACGCGGCTGAGTCGCTGGCGCAGCTAGCGTCACCCCCGCACCGGCTACAATCCTCCCCGGACGTACCCCTGGTGGTCTGCCACTTGGCAGAGACGAATTTACAGGCTGGATGGCCGGTTCGTCGGCGACAGGTTGGGCTTCTCGATCTTAGAGTTGCTGAGAGACCGTCGCTCGGCGGGCGCGTATGCACTTGCGGCAGTTGCTGCGCGCGACATGAGGCCAGGTCGAAAGTACTACAGTGTACAAGCATGGACTAAGCGCAGGTCTATCTACAGCAGGCATTGTGAGCGACAGCAGGGGTATAAGTCAGGGCGGACAGAAGAAGATCGTCCGTGCGATCTACAAGAAAGCAAGAGAGGAGAGAACACTGGGATTGGCACACGGAGCGAGAAGAGTCCGAAGGGAGAACAAGACCGATCAATCTGCGACGAAACGCACCCTTCTCACGTTGTCGCAAACTGGGCGAGAAGGGAGCGCATCTCCTCGCCCTTGCGGCCCATCGCCTTGCCAACGGCCTCGAACTCCTCGTGCGCGCGGTCCTGCTTCCAGCCGTCACGCAGCCAGCTCCGGAGCGCGCGCGGGCCCTGGGCGTACAGCAGCTCGAAACGCTCCCAGTTGGAACGCGCGCCGTAGCCGCAGAAGGCGAGAACGACGGCGGGAGGGACGGTGAGGCGGCCGAGCTTGAAGCCTGCGGCGCAAACGCGTGAACGAAGAAGTCAGCGCCCGCAAACACCAGGGAAGACGCGAGCGGACGTACAGTACAAGGATGTGCTGACGCAGTGGACGACCCGCCCATCCTCGCGTCGCGGCAGAGGAGTCGCAGGTCCGCTAATGGTTGTCGGCGACAAAGACACGTCAAGGTACTCCTTCGAGCGCGCAAGGCTCGCGCGAAAGCCGGCGTTGACGTCAGGCGGCCTGGACGACGCTCTGTCGTCGGGCGGCCCGACAAACGTCCCAACGAGATAGATCCACTTGTCGCCGAAGCCACCGATGGTGCTGCATCGGTGCGCGTACTGAATAGTCAGCATCAAGGTTGCAGTTGAAGCAGAGACGGACGCACAACTCGATGTCAAACGAGGCGAGCGCCTTGATCTCCTTTGGGAACGAGTAGTTGGCGCCTATACGAACGCATGATCAGCCAGGGCCCTCAGTACGACAAAGTGTCGTCCGAAACGCACCTGCAAGAGCGACGCCGCCGCCAGCAACCAGGAACGGGCTGAAGAAGTCGACGATGACCTGCGCAGCGATAAGTAGTTAGAGAGCAGCCGATAGGCTCATGCAGCGGACTGCGCACCTTCATGCGCGCCGAGTCGAGGTGTTTTGCGTAGCAGCTGTTCGACAGGTGTCCCTGCCCTGAAGTCGGAGATGCCGCAGCGAGCAGTTAGCATTGTCTCGCGCAGCCAGATGGGAAGAAGAGACGCACAGTCGCAGTCGTCCGGTCCTGCCCAGTACCTCTTAACCGCCTTGAGCCGCCAGGGATCCGACCCGTTTGTGCGCAGGTTGTCCCTCAGGTGCGGGATCACGCCGCACACGACCCTTGCCCGGATCGTCTTGTACACGGCGTGCCACCAAACGCGGACGTGCCACTGGCCAGGCCACGAGCGGATGTTGACGAGGAAGACGAGGCACACGACGAGCTTGAACCAGCGCGGCAGGAACGGGAAGAGCGAGTTGTCGACGGTTGCCGCTGCTGCTACTGCTGTTGACCCAGCAGCGAGAGCGGGTTCTGCGGCGTAGGAGCTAGCCGAGGCCGAGAGGTGATCAAGAGATGCGGCGGACGCGTTCATTGCTGCCGATCGACGCAGGAAGGCTGGCTGACTGGCGACCGTTACGAGAGGAGGGGGAGGAACCGGGGGCAGTAGAGGGCGGCCGAGAGGAAGGGAACTGCTGGGCAGAGGAGAAGCGTGACAGCCTCTGGAATGTTTTGAGCCCCGGACGAGGGCGTGCGCCGGACATGCCGGAAGGGGCGGCGGTCGAGCCCAGCGAGCAAGACGCGTCTCTGCGCCGCTTGTGCTTGTTGTTGGGCTCGACGGCTGGCGGTGGCGGCGATGAAGGAGCGCGGTTCCAGAACTCCGCCCGGAGGGATGCGTCGTGCACACTCCACGAGCGGATGCGATCGACGACAGATGGCAAGCGGGACCGTCATAAAATCCGAGCCGAACTCTACTCGACTGCCCGCCCGAGCCCTTTCCTCATCCGGCGCGCGGGACCCTCCTAGTCAAGGTCTGCCGCAGGATCCTGCTCCTGCGCCGGCATCTCCCCCTCCCACGCCTCCATTCGGCGCGACCTGTCCGCCTTGGGCGGCTTCCCACTCTTGCGTTTGCTGCCGCCGAAGAACGAGCGCTTGGGCTTGGGGAGGAAGTCGCCGCCCTTGGGCATGAGCAGGATCGTGTGCCGCTTCTGCTTGAGGAGGTAGTCCTCAAGGAGCGCGAGGTTGCGCAGATTGGACTGCCACAGAACAACGCATCAGGATGGTACCCGAGCTGGGCTGAATGAAGACTGCGCACCTTAAAGAGGTTGTCGAGGACGTCGCCGAGAATGCTGTCGCGCGCAGCCGGTTCAAGGGGGGGGGGGGGGATCAGCATTGGTCGCCTGCAGCCGCAAAGATGGCAACGTACGGGACGATGCCGACGAGGAAGTCTGCTCAGACCATCGAGTATCCATCAGTCCAGCTCGGCCTGAAGGAGTGAGAAAGAGTGCGCACCGACGATGACGTTCACCAGCATCCACCCGAGTGTCTGGACGGGACAGCCAAAGAGGAACGCCAGGTACAAAAAGTACAGGCCAAAGAGGGCCGACAGCGCATCGCCATCTGCAGTCAGTCAGACCGGCACGTCTTCAGCTTGACTATGTAGAAACAACAATGGGAGAAGACGGACAGAGCGGGACCAGGGAGACGATGTCGTCAAGACCCGCCTTGAACGGAAGACCGAAGTCGGCGAGCGCGGGCGAGTCGTCCAGCACGAACGAGACCGTGCGGGCGTGGTTGTAGAGTCTGCAGCGAGGTCGGGAGTGGACCAGCCGAACGGGCGGGGGCGCGGGCCGACAACGAAAGAGGAGCGAGCCCAGGCGCAAAGGAGACGCGCAGCCGTCAGCAGGGAAGTATACCGGCGTCCACATGGTAGAAGCCGCACTCTTGAGCCTCCGTGTCGGTTCTCGGGGATCTCAATACAGTCCTAGAGATGTAGGTTGGCTTGAAGGCGCCGAAGGAGCGTCCGCGACGTTCCCTGTCGAGCGACAGACCCGTCAGATAGGGTGCAGGGACAGCATGGAGGAGGGACGCACTCTCGAGCTTTGCGTGCGCCCTC
Organism: Cystofilobasidium ferigula; assembly: GCA_014825675.1. Taxonomy (NCBI): domain Eukaryota; kingdom Fungi; phylum Basidiomycota; class Tremellomycetes; order Cystofilobasidiales; family Cystofilobasidiaceae; genus Cystofilobasidium; species Cystofilobasidium ferigula. The sequence goes on from MVAM01000243.1 coordinate 8,359, forward strand.
AGGGTCGTAGGAGCGGTAGGCTGTGAAGAGTTGGTACGCCTTCTGCATGCTGTACGGGCTGAGGAGCTGCGAGGACGGCCAGTCTGAGCGAGTGATGGTCGGCAGGAGGAATCGCGCTCGCACCCTTCCAGTCGCCCGCGCGGACCATGACGCGTCTGTCCTCAGCTCCGTCACCCTTCCCTCTCACCCCTTTTCTTTCTCGGCTCCTGCAACCCAAGATGAACCGCATCGACGACCCGACGACGCTCGCCGCTCAGCCGCCGAGGCACGTTCTCGAATCCGACAGCGAAGAGGACGACGACCCGGCCTTCCCTCGCGCCGGCGGGCGAGGCGGCGCCGCGCGTCCCAAGCCTGGGCCCGTCGAGATTGTCGTCCAGGGCTGGGAGGGTGAGCGCGATGCAGCCACTCTGCTTGTGGTCGGTGGCGAGGAGGCTGGCAAGTGGGCGGACGGGTTTGACGGCCGCGCAGGCGGGTCGCTGGTCAGGGTCGACGGAGGACAGGAGCAGACGGTGCGTCCGCCAGCAGGCACCGTTTCGCGACCGCCGATGGTCCCACTGACACTGTCCCAATCATGCTGGCGTCAGGTCGGACTTATCTCGCATCTCTCCGGCGACGTCGTGATGCTGCTGCTTCGGCCTGACCTGCCGCATGCCGTACCTGCTCCTCTTGCGCTCGCCGCGCTGGAGGCCATCTCGCCCGCACGGTCCGTCCCCCAACTCCCCACTGCCCTGTGTTGCTCTCTCTGACGCGCTGCGAATTTACCGCATAGGGTCATCGCCGTCGGTTCGTACGTCGCGAGCTCGTATCTGCCTGCGCTAGACGAGCAGACGAGCGAAGACGAGGAGCGACTGCGCTTCCTCGCCACGTCTCCCTCCTTCCGCCCCGAAGCCGACCTCTACCCTTTCTCGCCGCCGAACCACCTCCTCTCGCCGCTTGCGCTGTTCCTCACCCTCATTCCACTCTCGGACCCGCCTACGCCGCTTTTCCTCCTCCCTGGCCCGCGGCCGACTCTCGCCACGCTGAGGAAGCTGGCAGGGGTCGTCGAGCGCGCGACGGGCGGCGGGGCGCAGTGGGACGAGCGGCGGTTCGTTCACGGCGGGCGGGTCGGAAAATGGGGGCGCAAGGAGGTGGACGTCAGCAGCATGTACATGTGAGCTGCAGGTCGGCGGGCAGGGTCGCACGACGGCGGCGGCGGGGAGGAATCGGAGATGATGACCCCTTTTGACAAAGAGCGCTTACGATGTACGATGCGAACGTCGAGCTCGAGCTGTTATCTCAGGGCAGGATGGAGTGAGAGCGGACGCTTGGTAGAGCATGGGCGAGGCTCCTGGTCAAGAAGAGGATGGGCAGACGGGTCTTGCACTCATGCGCAGCACCTGCATGCAGCACCCAGGCTTCGACCCATTCCTCGACATGCACCGACGACCGAGCCCGATGGGTCGCACCCCGGCCTCTCGCAAGATCAGCACAACACGCTGACCCGCAAGCAGCAATCCTCGCAATCTGCAGCCTGAACACAGAGAGGAATCGTCATGCACATCGCCACGCTTAGGCCTCGTGGGCCTTGCCGGCAACGATGCGTCGCCCTGTACAAAACAAAGAAGCAACGGTCAGCACGTCGGATACGTCCACAATTAGAGGCACCGGGGACGCACTGTAGAAGCTGAACTCCTCGCCCTCGAGGATGTAGCCGTCGGCGCGGCCGCTCTGGCCAGGGCGCGAAGAGAGCATGGCAAGGACCTTGCCGGTCGCGAACTGCCGTGCGAGTTCTATGGCCGCTTACGAGCGCATCATTCGGGGAGGGAGGAGGTCCATTGATCGTGATACTGGGTCGTCATGCTCGTTTCCGTCGTACATCATGCGTCGCTTCGGCCCTCCCCCCGCGGGCCGCCATCGTCTGCGCTCATAGCGCCTGGCCGAGCGCTTCGCCGGCCCACCTGTCAGAGACCGTCGGCGGGCTTGAGTGTCGGCGATCGTCCAGCGTCGTGCTCCGCTGTTGCGGCTGCCGCCTGCCTTCCGCGCCGTCGAACCCAAGCCCCTCCACCTGCCCTTCAGCAGCGCGCTGCGTCCCCCACCCGCGCGCTGCGAAGCGGTCGTCGAGCTCGTCGCCCTCGCCGTTACTGTGCGTGGGTGACGAGGCGCCGCTCCAGGGCGGCTCGGGCGACCTGAGCGAGTTGAGGTACCCGGCTTCGCTGTCCGTCTCCGCGTCGTACGCCGCCGTCCCGCCCGCGGCGCGGCGAAAGAGCCCAGCCGTCGTCGCCATCGTGTACGTCGGCGTGGCGGTCGCTGCGCCGAGCGTTGTCGACGACCCTGCGGTGCTCATCACGCCTCTGAAGACGTTGGCCTGCCGCGGGGTCTGCGATGCGCGCAGGTGTGAGTCCTCGTGCGCTCTTGCCGTCCCGCCGGCGCCAGCGCCGCCGTTAAGCGAGTTGAGCGAGTCGCGCGTGTGCGAAGTCGGCAAGACCGGGCCGTCAGACGCCACGCCAGTGTCGAGCGGGATGGACGCGGCGGCCTGCGATAGCCCGCGGCGGTGCTTGCCTGCGATCCAGCCCCCGCGCCGGTTGTCGGCACCCTTCTTGGGTGTCCCGCCGACTACTCCACCCGGTGCAAGGCCGTTTGCGAACGGCACGCCGCCGGCGGAGGAGGACCCTGCCGCCTGAGCGCGCGCGCGCGACGCTTGCCCGACCGAGCGCAGGAGGTTCTCAAGTCCGTCCCGGACGCCTGCAAATCCGCCGGCAAAGGCATCTGCCGTGCGGTCGCCAACCGTCTCGGGCCCGCCGGTGACGTGCGGGTCCGACTGGGTGAGCAGGATCAGGGCCATCTGCTGGAGCCGCGCGAGCTGGGCCGGCGAGGGGAGGGGATGGGGCGGAGCGAGGAGCGGCAGGATCCGGGGGAGGTGCGGGTGCAGGAGCGAGATAAGGAAGAGCGTGAGGAGGTGCAGGCGCGGGTCGATCGCATGCTGGCCGCCTTCACGCACGAGCTCCCCGGACGCCTTCTGCACCGCTGTCACCTCGACGATGCGCGGGTCGAGGATGAGTGGCAAGAAAATCCCCTCGATGTATGGGACGACGGCAGTCCAGAAGAACACCCAGACGTCGACGACGCGGCCGACGAGCCTGTCGTCGTCGCCGACGGCGTGCAGCTTGGCCTCGAGCGTGAGCATCCCACTCCCGAGAATGTCCTTGAGATCCGTCGTGAGCGTCGAGAGTACACGCGCGGGCGACGAGTACCGCGTGAACGTCGCCGTGATGTGTGACGTGACAAGGGCGTTAAGCGACTCAATCGGGTTGCGCAGCGGGTCGCCGTTGAAGACCGGAAGGACGTGGAGGAAGAGGCTCGACAGCGCTGATGTGGCTGAAGTTGGGGAAAGCATAAACGTTCAGCGACAGCAACGAGCCACGTGCAAGCGCAAACGCAGGATCGACGTACGGTGTGAGGGGTGAGGAAAGGGCTGCGCGTTCATGCCCGTCGGGTCTGGTGCCGGGTGCGGGTTCTGCGATGTCGGTATCGACGGCAGTGGTGGCAGTGTATCAAAGCTGTTGAAGATGGCCTTGGCGTCGTAGGCCGAGACAGAAGCGCGGGCGGGGTGGTAGCCCTGCGAGTTGTAGAGCACCGTGCTCGCTGTCGAGGGTGCGATGGACGGCGCCGGCGTACCGCGCGCAAAGGAGAAGGGCGGTACCGGCGATGGGCCAGCCGATACAGGTTGTCGGTGCTGGCCATAAGGCGACATAGATTCGGGTGCCGATGTCTGCTGCTGCTGCTGGCTCCCATGGATGGTCGACGCGGTCGAGTGCGCGGACGTGATCGAGTTGTTGCGCGTCGTCGCCTGCGAGCTCGCGCCCGAGCCCGTCTGGCCAGCGCTGAACGAGCTGGCCGTGCGTCTGGCGTGCGGAAAGTCGGCAGGCAGCGGCCGTTCGACGTCGAAGCTGCCGCCGCGGTAGCGTTGCTGCGGCAGGTGGCCCTGGACGACGTGCGCAGGGAAGACGCGGGCTGACCCCTTTGCCGGCAGCGGAGGCGGCGGCGGCGAGTCAGACAGCGACGACGCTCGCACACTCTCCGCCGGGTGATCTGAGCTCGCCATGCCGCCCCTCGTGTGTGCTGTATCTGGCGGCTGCTATTGAGATTGAGAAGGAGAAGGTTGGGGATCCGGGTCAGGGGTCGGTCGCTCTTCGACGAACGCGGAGTTGTTGCGCGCGACGTCAACCTCAACCGCCATCCGTCCGACCCACCTGCATCCAGCCGGAGCTCATATCTGCCCTTCAGGCCCTGTTCAGGTCGATAAACAAGGCCTCCAGCAGCACGCTTGAAACCGAAGCGTTGTAATCCATCGAGGCAAGGTCGCAGCAGCGCATCCCAGAGTGCTCGCGCAACGCGACTTGCAACCATCAGAAGCTGTCGGTCCGTCCCTGTTCGCCGTCCATCACGTCCGCCGTCCGTCCCTTGTTGCTCGCTGACCCAACTCCCACTGCTTAAAGCCATCTGTGACCTGCATTAGCTGCACTAATCCCGCGCGATGAGCAACCAGACGGGCAAAGGGCCTGACGCGGTCGGTGAGTCTTGTCGCGCTGCACGTGTTGGCGGGTCCGGCGCGTCGCTGCTGAACCTTCACATCCCTCTCTCGCACCAACCCAGGTCGCATGCTGTACCCAGGCAACAGCAATCGCTGGATCCTCTCTGTCCTGTCCGGCCTGCCGAGCGAGGGCGACTGGGCGCTGCGGGACCTCGTGCGGCTGTCCGCGCAGGCGACGGACCGCTTCAACCTCGCCAACTGGCCGCTCGCGCTCGACGCATTCCTGCTCTGGCCGTTGAAACTGCTCGAGCTCGCGCAGGAGAGCAGTCGGTGGGGTGATGCCGGGTGGGAGCTGCGCGGGGAAGAGGGTATGGAGACGGAGCGGCGGGCGACCGAGAGCCTGCTCATCCTGCGCAACGTCGGCCTGAACGAGAAGCTCAACGGACAGGTGCTCGGCCGGAGCTCACGCCTAGCGGAGTACCTCGAGGCCTTCTTCCATCTCCCGCCGGAGCTCTTGCTTGACCACCTGTCGGAGCCGGCGCTACTCGCGCTTGACATTTTCGAGCACCTCGTCGCGTCCCCAGCGTTCACGCTGCGCGCCGGGTCTCCCATCCCTCTCGCATTGGCACCGCTGCTCAGGTCGAAAGACCGGGCGATCCTCCAGTCGGTCCTCCGCCTCACGACGTTCTTGACGTCGCCCGCCTCGAAACCAGCCGCAATCGCATCTGCGCAACCACTGGTAGCGCCTGCGCTCGAAACGGCGATCATGCTTCTGCTCCTGCCCAAAACGCCGGACGAGCTTGTGCTGAGGACCGCCGCTCTCGACCTTCTCTACCAGCAGACGACGGACCCAACGCAAGCCGCCCGCGCCGTGCTCGCGCGCACCGATGTCGGCCCGGTGGTCCGCCTGCTCGCGAATGGCTTGTACGACGACGCGAAACGGCTCGAGCAGCCTTTCAGCCTGCTCCCGCGCGACAGCATCGGCATCGTCGACGTGCGGCTGCGGCCGCTCCAGCCGGGACTGTTCAACCCGGAAGACTTCCTGCCGTCGACTGAGGAGCTCGACGCCCTGACGTTGATGCCCGAACCGGATCGCTGCAAGCGCTGGTGCGTACACTCATCCTCGTGCACGTACGCTCTCGCTCGCTCAGGCACCTTCTGACATCCCCCCCTGGCGCCTGGTGTCCAGGATCAAGCGCATGTACCGCTCGACGGAGACGGGCAAGGTGACGCAAACGGCCTTCTGGGGCGCCTATCGCATGGCCTTCACCGAGCGGGTCGGCGCCCTTGCCGGTACAGTAGCGCCGATGATGTCTGCGTCCGAGGTCATCAAGCTCGTGAGCGAGATCATGGAAGGCGCGTCGGCGTCGGTCGATCCGCACCCGACGGACCCGAGCGCAAAGGTCTTTTTGATCAAGGGCATCGAAGAGCGCTTGCGTGCGTCGTCGTTCTTTCCCTCGCGCCCTTCGCACCCCGCCCCCGTCCCTCGCTGACCTGCGCCATGCGTCTGGCTCGAACCTCCGTCGCACACAGCCTTCCCGACCGAGCCGCTGCCGAACCCGCTTCTCAACGCGACGTACCCGATCCTGCGCACCAGTCTCGCGCCGACAACGCAACAGCCCGAAGGAAACGCCCTGACGTCCGCCCTCATTCTGCGCAACCTCGCGCGGGCGGTGATCGAGCTGCTCGACCTGTCGGCAGACGGGAACGACGACGACGACGACGGCGGCGACGGCGGTGAAGGCACCCAGTCTGGCGGCGGCGGGAAGCGCGGCGCGGGCGAGCGGGGCGACCGCGGCTCGCGGCGCAAGAAGGCCAAGCTCGCCAACGGGGAGCTCTTCGGCCTGCCGATCCCCGAGAGCCTGCAGTACGCCGGCCAAGGCCAAGGCGCGCAGGCAGCAGCGGCTGCGGCTGCGGACGCGGAGGACGGCGAGGGTGCGACCAACGTCCGTCTGCGCCCGGAGGAGCTCGCGCGGGTGCGCAATGCGTTCGGCGGCGTCGTCGAGGAGCGCGTGCTCGAGTGGGTCACGGGCGAGGACAAGCTGGCGGCCTACCTGACCGAGGTGCGCTGTTTCGCGCTTCCTACTCTAAGAGACATCTCATGCGCTGACACCTTGACCGCATCGCAGGTGCTCGAGTGCATCAGCCTGCTCGGGGGGCTGCCGTGAGGCGGTTTGGAGGGACGGTCGGCGCGTTGTATCCATGGTCATGCATAGATCGGAGTTCAACGTGTATGAGTGAGGGCGGTGATACAAGGCCAGCTCACCCCCACAAGAGCGATGGTGACAAGCTTGTGCGGTGAAGGGATGCGCCAGTGGTGACTGGGGGGTGCGTTGCTTGAGGGCCGGTTCTAAGATGAAAACGATCGAGAGTGGGCTTGGCCGGCGGGCGCGGCGGCAGATAGCCCCACGCGTTGGGGCTGAATCGGGGTTTTAAAACTCCGGTGGATGCTGCGCGCCCGTGCGCTGCGCTGCGCCTGCCGCCCGCCCGCCCCCCCGCCCGCGCCGCCCGCTGCCCGCCGCCGCTGCCCTGGCCTGACTAGTTAGTCGCGAGGCCGAGCCCTGACCCCTCGCAACCGCCACGACAAGGTATGGCCCCCCTGCCCTCCCCTACCCTTTGGTCCTCCCGCGCATACCCCGTCCAGCCCATCAAGCGTCGGCAGCACCAGTAGCAGCAGCAGCAGCAGCAGTGGGCGAAGGAGCGGCTCGAGCAGCAGTGTATGCGTCGGACGGATCTGGACTGCACGCAGCCTCGGTCGATGAGGGTCTGCCTGCAGGCTCGCGCACGGGACGAGGACGACTAGCAGGCTGCTGCTGCCGCTGCTACTGTTGTGGGCTGGACAGACTGGGGCGGCGTGAAGGGCTTGCTGGCAGAGAACAGCTGGGCTGATCGTGCTGCCTTGCCCCCCTGTTCCTCGCGTGCAACTTCGTCCTCGGTCCATCGCCTCCTTCCTCACTCGACCTCTCTTCGCCACCCTGCGCACGCCGCTTCCAGATGGGAATCTCAAGAGACTCGCGCCACAAGCGTTCGGCCTCGGGAGCCAAGAGGGCTTTCTACCGCAAGAAGAGAAAGTTCGAGCTCGGACGTCAGGGTCAGTTCTATGCACTTACTCGTTTTGCGCTCCTTGGTCTCCTTCTGCTCGACGACTGAACCCCGCTTCTGCTGTTCGCTCTCTGTGCAGCCGCCAGCACCAAGATCGGTGCTAAGCGCATCCACACCGTCCGTGTCCGTGGCGGCAACCTCAAGTACCGTGCCCTCCGCCTCGACTCCGGCAACTTCGCTTGGGGCTCTGAGCACTGCACCAAGAAGACCCGTATCGTCGGTGTCGTGCGTTCCGCTTTGCGCTGCCTTTGTGCTGTTGGACTGGCTGAACTGACCTTGACGGCTTTCTTCCTCGGCCCGCTCGCTCGCTCAGTCGTACAACGCCTCCAACAACGAGCTTGTCCGAACCAACACCCTCGTCAAGGGTTCGATCATCCAGATCGATGCCACCCCCTTCCGCCAGTGGTACGAGACCCACGTACGTTCCTCCTGCTCCCTTCTTTCGCTGTGTCGCGCTGGTTGTTGACCTGCCTCTCCCCCTTCCTTGCGTCTTTGCAGTACGCCCAGCCCCTCTCGGCCAAGACGGCCAAGATGAGCGAGGCCAAGGAGGAGGTCAAGCAGTCCAACAACGTCACCCGCAAGCTCGCCGAGCGCAAGAAGGAGGCCCGTCTCGACCCGGAGTTCGCCAAGCAGTTCGCGACCGGCAAGGTCCTTGCCATGCTCTCTTCGCGCCCTGGCCAGAGCGGCCGTGCCGACGGCTACATCCTCGAGGGCGAGGAGTTCAGCTTCTACAGTGCGTCCCCGGTGCCTCTAATTGTGGACGTATCCGACGTGCTGACCGTTGCTTCTTTGTTTTGTACAGGGCGACGCATCGTTGCCGGCAAGGCCCACAAGGCCTAAGCGTGGCGATGTGCATGACGATTCCTCTCTGTGTTCAGGCTGCAGATTGCGAGGATTGCTGCTTGCGGGTCAGCGTGTTGTGCTGATCTTGCGAGAGGCCGGGGTGCGACCCATCGGGCTCGGTCGTTGGTGCATGTCGAGGAATGGGTCGAACCTTGGGTCGAGGTCGGGGCGCTGCAGGTGTTGCGCATGAGTGCAGAGCCCATCTGCCCATCCTCTTCTTGACCAGGAGCCTCGCCCATGCTCTACCAAGCGTCCGCTCTCACTCCATCCTGCCCTGAGATAGCAGCTCGAGCTCGACGTTCGCATCGTACATCGTCAGCGCTCTTCGTCAAAAGGGGTCATCATTTCCGATTCCTCCCTGCCGCCGCCGTCGTCGCGCGACCCTGCCCGCCGACCTGCAGCTCACATGTACATGCTGCTGCTAACGTCCACCTCCTTGCGCCCCCGTTTGCCAACCCGCCCGCCATGGACGAACCGCCGCGCGTCCGACCGCCGTTGCTGCCCAGCGTGCGCGCTTGGCCGGCCGCGTGCGCGGGGAGAAGGGCGACGGGCGAGTCCCCCCCCCCCCCCCCCTCTCCCCCCCTCCCCTCCCTCCCATCTTCTCCTCGGTCCTCCGGCTCAATTGTCCCGGTAGAAAGTGTGACTCGGCGCGCACGCCAGCAAGCCTGACTGCATCAGCCGCTATCGGCCGTTCCAGCGCGCGCACGGACGGTCGGTCAGCCGTCGCCTTCGGCGCAGAGGAAACGAGGCCGCGCAACGAGAGCGGGGGGGGGGGGGGGACGCACGCCGATCTCGAAGCCTCGGAAGTGCTGGTGGAACGCGCGCGGGTGGTCGAACTCCATGATGACGGCTGGCAAGAACGGTATCTCCCGAGTCAGCCTTGGTCCCTCTGGAGCGAGGCGCGAGCGAAGTCGGGTAGAGATGGACGCACCGAACTCGCTGACAACGCGGTGCGTCCGACGCGCGCGCAGGGCAACGTCGCGCAGGTCAGCGCCCGTCCCGTCATCAGCGGCAGGCTGCACAACGCACTGGTCCCGGTCCTCCTCCGGCAGGCCCCGGATGACCCTGTGCGAGTAGACTGGTGAGCGCGGCTTCGAGTCAGCGCGCGGGCTCGCGCATGCGAGCCGTGTGTCGGGCGGGCGGGCGGGCGGGCGGGCGGGCGGGCGGGCGCACCGTCGAGCTCGTACTGCTTCCCTCGCAGCGGCTCGCTGTCAGCGCGCTACGTTCGGCAGGAGAGAGCCGGGGGGGAAGCGGGAGGACGCACGCGGTCCGCCTCGTCGTGGATCCTCATCAGGCGCTTCTCCTAAGCCCTCCCAGATGCCAAGCTGTCAGCTCAACAAACCCCCCGATGCCGGGCCGCGCAGCAGCGCGACGGCGAGCTCGCAGCGAAGCGGACGGAGGGACGCACGACCTCGTCCGCCCGCCCCGGGCTCGCGACGAGCAGCGCGAGGAGGACGAACGGCTCGTCGGAGCGCTCGAGGGCGACGGGGAGGCGGGTGAGGAGAGGGAGGAGAGACGGGGAGGACATGATGGCCGGTCGAAGGCCGCGCGCGCGGCGGAGGGCGCACGGGCGCTTGGGGGGGGCGGACGCGTGGACCGGTCGAAGGGAGCACTCGCGCTGCTCGATGACCAGCTGGAGCTAGCTGCCCGAGTAGATGCGGTGGGCAAGGACAGGCGGACGGCGTCGAATGAGCCTGCGAGATGGCCGTCCACCGCCGCTCGCAGCGGCTGAATCGGCGGGGGATGGCCTTCTTGCCTCGGCTCGCGCGGACCTCGCCCGATATATACGCCTCGTACCTCCACATCGACTCGCACACCGACCTCGAGCGAGCAAGAGAGCAGAGCATACAGACGTTGCGGACCGGCTCATTGTGCCAAGCAGTGAAGGAAGATGCCCAAAAGAGAAGAGAGGGGAAGGACGCGAGATGCCGAGCGGCCGAAGATGGTCTGCGATTTCAGCTGGGTATGCAATGGGGAAAGGGTCGAAGCTGCGCCGGCGAGCACGGGAGGGAAAGGAGAGAAAGGGAGAGATACGGGGAGGAGCCGAACCCCCCTCAGCTGACCGTAAACGCAGAGAAGTCGACCGCCGACCCCTGCTGCTGGTCCTCCCCGAACGCCCCGCCGCCGAGGTCAAACGCGAACCCCCCGTCGTCGAGCGCAGGCCCGAGGCCCGCCGCGTCCGCTCCGTCGGGGCCGCCGAGCGCGAGGTCGAGCGACGGGTCGGAGGGCCGGGTGAAGTGAAATGACGGGGCAGGGCCGTGGGCGAAGGGCGAGGGGTCGAAGAACTCTTGCTGCTGCTGCTGCTGGTAGGCGCTCGGAGCCGCGTTGACGTGAGCGTAAGTCGACCGGCCCGAGGCGGTCCTCCCCATCCTCGGCCTTCTCGCGCCGTGCGGCCCGCTGTCCAGCCCCGCGTGCTCCTCGAGCGTGTACAAGCCCGCGGGGGACAGCGTCGACGGCGGGGTCGTGCTGCTCTTCCCCGCCGAGCCGTTCGTGGTCCCGCCCACGGCGAGCGCGGCGGGCCCGGCGCCCGAGGAGGACGAGCCGGACGAGCCGGACGGGGGGGTCGTCCTGAGCGCGTGGTGCGCGAGCGACATGTGCTGCAGCAAGTCGACGGGCCTGCCCCGTCCACGAAGAGGCGGGGGGCGAAGCGCGTCAGCAGGGCCCTTTTGCACGAGGATGGAGGAGAGCGAGAGAGAACAAGAAGGGGGAAGGGGGGGGGGGGGAGAGAAGGACGCACAGAGACGCCCTCCTCGAATCCGGAAAGAACCCCTCAGGTGCCTTGGGCCCTTCGCCCATCCACCCACCAGGCGCGAACTCGAACCCCCCGACCGCCTGGCCCTGCGCGACCAGGTCGGCGTGGAACCACTCTCCCCCTTGCGGACTGACGGCGGGCGCGGCGGCGCCGAACGAGAAGGCGCTGTCTGGCAGCGTGCCGACTGCCTGCCCTGGGCCGGCGGCGCCCGCGGCGGGCGGGTGCGCACCGGCGAAGGACTCGAGCTCGAGCGGGGACGAGCTGGTGCTCCCTTGCGGCTGGTGCGGCTGCTGCGGAGGGTACGGATACGCCGGCGGACCGTCGAACGGCCCGACGAGGAGCAGCGGCTCGCCGGCGTCGGGATGCTCGAGGATGTCGAGCTCCCTCCGCCCGACCGCACCGCCGTAGCCCGGGCTGTCCCGCGCCTGGCCCGCGCTCCGCTCGCGCTGCAGAACCCCCGCCGGCCGCTCGCCCGCCGGCCCCGAGCCGGACCCCGGCCGGAGCGGCGCGTGGTGGAGCGGGAGCGACGCGCGGCGGGCTTGCAGGCCCGGGTGCGCGCCCAGGTACGACGAGGCCGCGGGGGGGTGGTACGAGGCGACGGACGGTCGGCGGTCGTACGCCCTCCCCCCGAGCGGGGAGGAGGAGGCGGCGGCGGCGGCGGTGGTGGTGGCGGGGGTGAGCGCGCCGGCGAAGGACGGCGGGAAGGGCGACGGCTCGAGCTCGGCCGCTCCACCTGGCTGCCGCTGCTGGTGCCGGGGCGACGAGGCAGCCGGGGGGAACCCGGGCGCGCTCCCCCGTCTCCCCAGCGCGCCCAGGGACAACGACAGCGGCGTCTGCAGGCCCGCGTCCGTCGACCCCCTCCGGCCGTTCCTCGTCGGCCCGACGCCCGCGCCCTGTGCCCTCTTCCCCTGCTGCTGCTGCGGCGGCGGTGTACCGGCGCCGTACCCAACCACGAGCGGCGGCTGACGGTGCTCTGCCCCTGCTGACCCACCGCCGCCGCCGCCGCCGCCGCCGCCCCGCCCGACCGAGGGGAGCGACTGCCGCCGCCGGCGCGCGTGGCCGAGCAGGCTCGGCCGGCGCGGGGGCGAGCGGCTCGCCGGGTCTTGCGGCTGGGGGTCGGCGGTGGAGAAAGGGGGCGACGAAGAAGGAGGAGGGGGAGGAGGAGGGGGAGGGGGGTAGAGAGCCGACCGTGAGGAGGACGACGAGGAGGAGGAGGACGACGACGACGAAGGCAGCACCGGCGGGCCGAGCCAACCCCCGTCGACCGCCCGCCCGCGGCCGTACGCGGCGGACGCCCGGGGCGGCGGGGGAGGGGGCGGCGGAGGGGGAGGGGGAGGGGGAGGGGCGTGCGCGTGCGCGTGCGCCACGAGGAAGCTGGAGAGCGACGCCCGCCCGGCCGTCCGCGTGTCGGCGGCGGTCGGCGCCGGCTCGCCGTTCTCGGCCGCCTTGCGGGCCATGTTCTTGAGCTTGGCGCGCCTGTCCCCCCCCCCCCCCCCCCAACACGCCCCGACGCACGCACCCCTTTCACGTCAGCGCGTGATGGCCTGGCAGCGCCCGCCGAGAGGCGAAGCGGGTGTTGTTTGCGGGCGGGGGAGAGGGGGTGGGTAGGGCGAGGGGGGGGGGGGGGAAGGGGGGACGCACCGGTTCTGGAACCACACCTGCACAGCGCGCGGACTCATGTCGAGCTTGTCCCCCAACGCGCGCCGATCGAGCGCGGTCGGCTTCGAGTTGGCGACGAAGGCGTCCTCGAGCGTCGCGAGCTGGACCCGCGTCGTCCGCCGGCGGTGCTTGATCAGCTGGCGTGGGTTGGGGGGGGGGGGGGGGAAGCGCTGCGAGCGTGTCAAGGGGCTGCTCTGGGCTCCAGGAAGGAAAGAGGGAAGAGAGCAGACGCACCTCGACCTGCACGCCGCCCTCGTCCGCTGCCGCAGCCGCCGCCGCCGCTGCCTCGCGCCCACCCGCGCCGCCCTCCCCCTCCCCGGTTTCCCCCCGCCCCATAACAGCAGCAGCAGCAGCAGCCAGCGCAGGCGCTGCGGTCGGCGGGCCCCGACGGGCGGTAGGCGACCACCCTTGGACGTCCATCGGCGGGCTCGCGCCCCCCGCCGCCGCTGCCACCGCTGCACCGTCCGCCTCCACCCGGCCGGGCTCGCCGACGCCGTACGCCCTGGCAGCCGAGCCCGCGCCGACGCCGCCGCCGACGCCGGCGGAAGACGGCAGGAACGCATACGCGAACGAGGTGGCGCCGAACGCGCCGAGCGTGCGCGGGTCGAGCTCGGGCTCCGAGTGCTCGGGGAAGGCCGGGCCGTAGTGGTGGGGCAGGGGCAGGGGTGGCGGCGGGTACGCACCCCCGGCGGCGGCGGCGAGCGAGAAGGACGACGACGACGGGGCGGGGTGCGGGTGGGGGTGGGGGTAGGGCGGGCGAGGGGCGTCGGCGAAGGCGGGCGGGAGCAGCGGGAAGCGGGCGTGGTGGTGCGGGTGGTCGGCGGGCAGCATGCGGCCCTGGGTGCTTTGCGGTGGGAGGGGAGGGAAGGGGTGGAGGGGATGATCCCCCTGGCTGGTGAGTGAAGCTGCTGCTGCGGGAGAGAGAGCGAGAGCAATTAAGCTTCACCCCCTTCGAACCCTTTGCTCCGTGTCCAAGGCCCAGGCCCTCCACCCTCCGACCGTCCAACCTCCGACGGCGACCACCCACCCACCCCACCCGCATGCACGCCGTCGTCCCGTCCCCTCCCCCTCCTCCCCCGAGCAGCTGGCTGACCCGCCTGTCCCCCCCTTCTTCTTTGCCAGTCCCCCGCCCTCCTCGCCGCACGCCGCCTGACGCCTCGGATCGCTGCTGGCAGCAGCAGCCGTCTTCGGCTCGGCTCGGCCGCAGCGCTCGTCCGTCTGCAGCTGCAGCAGCAGCAGCTCTCGGTGCCCTCGCGGTCGTTCGCGACCCGCCCTCCTCCTCCTCCGCCGCCGCCGCTGCCGCCGCCGGCCCTCGCGCCGGCCGCCCCGCCGCCCCGGAAGCGCTCCCTCCTCCGCCGGCTCCTCCGCCTGACGCTGCTCGCCCACGGCGTCGTGCTCGCCCTGCTCGCCGCGGGCGCCCTCGCAGCGTGGCTCTACTGGTCCTACGTCGTCCCCGCGCGCACCGTCTGGCGGACGGGCAGGGACGGGGTCGCGTACGCCTACGTGCGTTTGCCTTTTCGATCGTCTCCCCCCCACCCATCGCCCCTCCTTCCCACCCACACCCGCTCGGCCCACCCTCGTCTTGCGCGGCGCTTCGCAGACCGCTTCCCTGTCGAGGTCAGGTGGGAGGATGGGGGAGGGGGGGGGGGAACACGCCCGTCCCTTCCTTACCGGCGGCCTGCGCGCCCGTCCCTCGTCGGCCCGTCCAGTCGGCCCCTGCGCGCAGATCCCCCCCCCCCCCCCCCCCCCCCCCCCCCCCCCCCCCCCCCCCCCCCCCCCCCCCCCCCCCCCCCCCCCCCCCCCCCCCCTCACCCCCCCCCCC
>MVAM01000244.1:0-22992 GCA_014825675.1 Cystofilobasidium ferigula
AGTGGGGGGGGGGGGGGGGGGGGGGGTGGGGGGGTGGGGGGGAGGTGGTGGGGGGGGGGGGTGTGGGGGTGGGGGGGGGGGGGTGGGAGGGCGGGGGGGGGGGGGGGGGGGGGGGGGGGGGGGGGGGGGGGGTTCGCTGCTCGAGCCAGCGAGCGAGGAGGTGAAGAACGCGGATGGGAGGAAGGAAAGCAGCTCAGCTGAGGATGGATAATCGGGAGGCGCGTGCACAAACGGACGGGCCTCGAGCGAGCAACGGGCGCCACCCTCCGAAAACCACGTACGCTCATCAAGCACCTTCTCGCTCTGTTCAAGCCGCATGCAGCAGCTCGAGCCCAGCAAGCGGCCTTTCTCTGATCCCGAGCCTGCCTGCGTGGCCGCTTGGGAAGCCTGCGAGCGAGCCGACGGTTCAAGCCGTTCTTGATCCAGCAGCGCGCGCGGCGCGCGCAGCACCCGACAGGCAGAAAGCTCTCTTGTTCGGCCTCGCTCGCCCCCTCCGTCGGCGCACAACTTTCCAGCACACGGCGCACAGGCTGCCGAGCGCTTCTTCACACTTATTCGTCCTGGGCGCCCTGGGCAAGCGAGCAAGGCGGGATGTGTCCTTGAGCTGTGCCGGCGAGCTGCCCTTCGGAGGGTTGCGCCGGCGCCGATGTTCCCAGGCAGCGCGCAATGCCAGCTGAAGCGAGGAGCGCCCAGGCGTGACGGATAAGCGGCGCTGTCGGCTGCTGGCAGCAGATGTCTTCCGTCGTCCGTCTCCACATCCTCCGCCGCCGCTGCTTCGTCGTCGTCGAGGTCGCGCGCGCAGCTGTCTTGATCGTTCGCCCGACCGGATCTCCGGGGGGAACAGGTACTCACGGCGCACGCCACATGCCGAGGTCGCTTGGTGCGCCGCTGCTTCGAGCGCAGCGACAGAGAGCCGACGGACGATGGCAGGGCTGCAGATGGGCCGGTCTGTATGGCGCCGTGGTCGACGCTACGAGGCAAGGGATGCTGTCAATGCTGCTGTAGGTTCAACTCGCGCCGCGGCGCGAGACATGATCGTCGGCGGCCGCGCGCAGTGACCGCCCCGACTTCTCAGTCCTGCCAACGACCGCCCGTACCTCGTTACGAGCAGCCTGCAACCTAGCCAGAGCTCGCATCGGACGCCTCTGATCTCCTTGCGCTCAGCTTCCTCCGTCAGCAGCGCTGGCCCTAGAGAGCAAGGTGGGTCGGACCGGCTTCTCTTCGGACGCCGACCCCTGCCTCCTCCCCCCCCCCCCCCTGTCCTGGTCCTGACTGCCGCACCTGCCCGGTTCTTCCACGGCTCTCCTCCCTTCCACCCCCGGCTCGTCCCTCAGCCCCTCGCAAAAAGATCCAGCGCTCTCGTCCTGTCTTCCCTCAGCGTCCCATAGCCGCGCCCAGCCCAGCCCTCCTGCTTCATCCGCTCCGGCTCAGCAACCCAGCGGACGATCGACGCCCGAAGCCGGATCTCTTCAGCTCAAGCCGCACGGTTGTGCCAGCGTTGTCCCCAGCCTTTCCTCCCTCCCCATCCTTCCGCACGGTCGCTCGCTCACCGCCTCGTGCCCACCAACGACAAGTGAGGCAAGGCTTCGCATGTCGCTCCTTCAACCGCCGTTGAGTCTGCTGCTCAACAACAACGCCCCTCCGACCGGGTCGCCCTTCGTCCCCGAATCGTCCCTCCGTTCAAATCTTGCGTTCGTAGGCGTCGTGTTTGTTGCCGTTCTGCTTTACAAGGGCGCGCGCTTCTGGGCATGGCTCGGGGACCGCGTGCGCGAGCGCAGAAGCCGCGTCCTCGCCCAGGAGCTGCTGCAGGAGGACGACCGCAAGGACGCCGCCGGCGCCAACGGCCGCGCTAATCTGCCCGACGGCAGCGACTGGCCAGCAGGCGGCGACGCGCAGGTCATCAACGGGCTTTCGGTTGCCGGGAGGGAGGCCGGCGCGCCGCATCGCAGGCGGCGCAAGTCCAGGGCGTCCGAGCTGAACGCGGCGAGGCAAGGCGCGGCGTCGCCGGCCCTCTCCCGGCCCACCCCTCTGGTCGGCCCTCCCCCTTCCTCATCGGCGTCGTCGTCCGCAGCTTCCTCGTCCGCAGCAGCGGCGTCCACGTCCCGGGAGCCCGTCAACGCCATTGCGGGCCCCTCGAGCCCGCAAGGGGCGTCCCCCGCCGGCGCGCCAAGAGAGATGGGTGACCACGCGATCGCCGACCCTCCACCCATCTTGACCGCCGCTGGCGCGCCCAGCCGGTCATCGCAAGCTAGCGCAGCGACGAAGGGCAAGGGCAGAGACCGGTCGTCGGTCGAGCTTGATTCGGCGGAACAGACGCCGATCGCCCCGCCTCAGTCGACGCTGCCGCTGTCGAAGAGGGCGAAGAAGGCCGCGCTAGCTGCCAAAGCCAAAGCCAACGCTGTTGCTGCCTCCTCGACGACTGACCCCTCTGTGCAGCTGAGGGACGTCTCGCCGCTGATGCGCCAGTCGCGGACGCTCCAAGCGTCTCCGGCGGGCTCGTCGTCCTCTCGGAAGGAGCTCTCCCCGCCGTCGTCCGTTTCGTCCCTCGCCATGTCGTCCGCCTCATCTCTTGCGGGTGCCTCTTCGGACGGTACTACGCTCGCGTCGTCGACGCTGTCGCTCGGGCTCGACTTCTCGCCCTTGACGTCCGTCTCGGGCGGGGAGGACATGCCGCTTGCGTTCACCGCGTCTGGGCCCTCGGCAGACAAGGCGCTCCGGCTCGAGCTCGCAGCGACTGCAAAGCGCCTGCACGCGACGCAGGGTGTGCTGGACGCTGCGCACGCCGAGCTTGAGGCGACGCGCGCGCGCCTGCGGGCGGCGGAGGCCGACCTGGCCGACGCGGAGGCGTCGAGCGCCGCTGCGCGCTCCGAGCTGGATGCGGTGCGCGAAGGGCATGCCGCGGAGGGCGCGCGTGTGCGAACGGAGGTCGACGGGCTGCGCGCGGAGCTCAAGGCGAAGGAGCTCGACCTTCGGCGGGCCATCGACGAGCGCGGACGGAGGGACCGCGACAAGCTCGCGATGAAGCGCGAGCTGGATCGGTGGAAGGAGGACGGGCGGAAGTGGGAGCTAATGGAGAGGGAGTTCAAACTGCGGGATGCCGACGTGCGTTCCCTCCCTCTTCTCTGCTTTTGGCTCTCCCGCTGACGCACCTTTCATTCTATTGAATGCAGCTCCTCCACCGCCTACACCACACGACGGCCGCTTGTTACCAGCAGCTCCACCAGATCCGGGCGCTCGAGGCTGTCCTGCGTCAGTACAACCACGCCTTTGCGCCTGCCGCCGCCGTCGCCTCTGCCGCGCTCAACGGGCAGATCGTACCCACGCCGCCGCCGCCGCCGCCGCTGCCATCAGTTGTCGTCCCGCCTTCGCCGTCACTGCACGCGCACTCGCTCTCGCCCGCGCCGAGCCCGGGCGCAGCGCACGTCCGCCTGCGTCGCATGTCGGGGTTGTCGAGCACGTCCAACGGCAACGGCACCGGCACCGGCGAGCACGGGCAGCAGGGGGGTCCCTTTGTCGTCCTCCCCTCGACACACGAAATGCCGTATCCTACCTTGCCCGACCCGGGGTCGACGTCCGAGGGGGATGTAAGTCACGACGTCGTCATGTCGGTGCTCAAGAACCCTGGCGGCCTCGGCGTCGGCGGTGGGCCAGTCGGCGCAAGCCGCGGGGGCAACGGCAGCAGCGACGACAGTAGCCAAAGGTCGCGCAACGGCTCGGTCGACTCGGCCTCGGCATCTGGACTCTGCAGCGCCAGCAGCGGGAGCAGCACGAGCACGCGGCCAGAGGACAACGACAGCGTCGGCAGCCCGACCGCTCCAGCAAGCGACGAGGGCACGCCCGAGCTCGTGTTTGCCTCCATCCCGTCGTACGACGCGCTCTCGCGCCCGCTGTCTTCAACGGCGGGCGGCGGGCACTCAGCAGTGAGTGACGCTGGCGTCACGCCGCAACAGGTGGTTGTCGAATCGCCCGTCGAGCAGCAGCAGGAGGAAACGAAGTCGCCGTCGCAAACCTCCTCGGGACTGGGCTCTCCGACGACACCCATGGTCAGCTCGCACCCGCCGCTCGACGCCGCCACCCCTCGCGCTTCCGGTCTCCCGTCAGCAGCCGCCAAGGCCAGCCCTTAGCCACCGACCTACCCCTTCCTCCGTCTCCATTCCTCTAGCATCCTCACGACCTATGCTCCCTTGCGCGTCGGACTCCATCACTCCCGCGACAGTTGTTCCACCCTCTTTCTCTCGCTCCCGAACTGCCGTCGATTCCCATCAGTTTACTGCGTTCTACCTGTCCTGCTCCTGCTCGCCCCCCCCCCCCTCTGTATCTGCAACAACTCCTACTCTTCCGCTTTTCACGCCCCTGTTTCCATCGCCTTCTCTGCCCTGTCCCGTACTACGCTCCCCCTGCACCCGCCTTCTCGGACGCCCTGCCCCTGCTGAGCGTCTCCTCCGCGCGGGTGCTTCCCCTTAGCTTCCTCCCTTGCCCCAAACTCCCTACAGCGGCCCCCGGCGCTCGACCGCGTCGCAGACGCGAAAGATGTACGCCCCATGCGCGGCTACTGCTTGCTGGACTCGACTGCGAGATCATCATCGGGTGCACACGTCGGCGATGCGTACGGATCTCGCAGGCTATTCTCGGATCCGGAGCACATCAACGCCGGTGCGTTTGATCGTCCTTCCCTCCGTTCCCGATGGCAGCCTTACCTCATCCTCGACAGCAAGCATGCCTGAACCCGGCACCTGGGCCGCCGCCTTCCCACCGGCGCAGCTCGCCTTCCTCGCCATCCTCCCGCCCGCGCTCTGGGCCCGGTCCATCCGCCTGCGGCACGAGCTCGCGCTCATCAGCCAGCTGCCGCCGTTCCGTCCTGTCTCGCCCGCGGTCGAAGGGTCCTCCAAGACGTGCGCGGACGAGAAGCGCGACGGAAGCCTCAATCAGGCGCCGCCGGAAGGCGAAGTCGCGCTCGTCAAGATCGAGCACTCGACGATGCGGGCGCAATACGCCCTCTGCGGAGCGCTCTGTCTCGCCCTGGTCGTCCTCGACGTCTGGCTGGTCAAGACGGTCTGCAGCCAGTGGTATGAGGTTCTCGTCTGTGTATTCTTTGGTCTCCTCACGGTGCGTACCTTTCATCGAGCTGGTGCGACAGTGCACTCCCGCTGACTTCATGGTGCGGCGCATACAGGCGCTCGAGGTCGGCCAGGCCGTCCTACTCATTCCGGGTGTCGTTTTGACAACTCTTGGCAAGAAGGCGGACGACTGTGAGTGCAGCTACATCAACAAACATGGCAATGCTCTTACGCTGACTGACCGCTCTCCATCTGCCAGCTGTCCGCGAAGACTCGATCGCGGGCCCGTACCGCCTGCACCCTGCCTACTTCCTCCCGATCCATCTTGCCGCCTTCGCCATCTTCCCGTCGCTTGCCTTCAAGTATCCGGTATTCTACCCGCTCATCCCTCTCAGCTTCATCCTCCGTTCTGACGGCCTTCAGGTGGGGAAGCAAGTTACGCTCAAGGACCTGCTCTTCAAGAGCTCGACGATGTGGCAGTCGTTCAGCACCCTCGTCTGTTCGACAAGCGCATTGTCGCTCCTGCTCGCAGGCGGCTTGTCAGAGGGACCGGCCGACGAGAAGGACATCTCGGCCTTCGTCGAGGCGATGCACGGCGTCACGACGCACCTGCCCGGTGTCGGCGAGCTCCTCTTCTTCGTCCTCTTTGGGCGCGAGCTGCTCGGCGCTGTCTCTTGCCTCTCCCGGCTTGACTACCCGCTCCGCGCGTCGGACGTCGATATGTTCACTCTCGAAGCGGCGGACACGCCCGAGGGGCAGGGGAAGACGGTCATCGTGCCTTCGACCAAGGCCATCGTGCGCAAGAACCTCAAAGCGGTGCGCTGTCCCTCGCTCGGTGTGTCGTACAGCGGCCTTGCGACGGCCATCCTCGTCGCGTGCTTCGCTCTTCCGCCGGTCCTCCTCAAGGTCTACTGCGTGCGTCCGCTCTCTTCTACCCTCTTGCATCCCTTCTGACCGTCAAACTCCCCCGCCGCTCATCTTCGCAGCCCAAGATTCTGCTCGCCTCCTTCGTCCCCTACCTCCGCATTGCCGGTGCCGCGCTCGCGATCTGGCTCATCCCGGCCGCGATCCTCGCGCTCGCCTACGTTCGGGGAGAGTACCGCAAGGTAATGGACTACGAGGAGGACTGGGGCGTCAACCACGAGGAGGCGGCGCCGCTAGTTTGAGTTGAGTCGGGGTGCGCGCAGGCTGCCCGAGCTGTACAAATCCCGTGCTGTATATTGGTCTTGGATGCACACTGATAGATGATGGCCGTTCCGCGCACGCTTCGCTTGTGGTCGTGCAAGCCCTTCATTCGTAAGCGGCGGCTGGACCTTTGACAAGCCATGAAGATCTACTGTGCACAACCCTTCTCAGATACACAATACGGCGTTCCCTTCCTCTCTACACCTTTTTACAATCTGCCGCAGCCCATCTCCACGCACTCACTATGCGCTCACAGCGAATACCTGAACGCTGGGTTGGTCATGTCCGTCCGGTCGTCCTCGAGCACGCTCGCGAACGAGTCCGTCTCGCCGTCCTGCGCCTCGTCCTTCTCCTTCGCCTCCTGCGCGGCCGCCGTCTCGGCCGGAGCGAGCGCGTCGCGCCAGGCGTTCTCTCGCGCGAGGTGGACGCGAAGGAGGAGCGAGAGGACCGAGGCAGCGCCCATGACGGCGAGGACGCTGATCCAGGTCGAGCGATACTTGACAGGCTTCTCGGGCCTGCGCGGGAGGAGCCGAGCGTGTCGTCAGCGTCATCGTGGCGCAAGAGAGCCTCGCGATGCGAACGCACGTGAAGACCAGGTAGGGGCCGACTGCGGAGCAGAGGGGGAAATCAGCCGCAGCGCATAAGAGGGAAGAACAAGAGGTCGGACGCACTGATGTTGCCGACGTTGTACCCGAGGAACACGGCGCCGTTCGCGATGGCCTTCTTGGTCCCCCCGCTGACGTTGGCCGCGACGAGCGACAGCAGCAGCACGTACGGCGCGCCGAAGCTCGCAAGCAAAAAGTAGCCGAACAGCGGCACGCCGCGGTGCGTCCACGGCGCCTGCCAGATGACGAGCGCGCCGACGACGACGGGGATGCACGAGAGCGGAAGGAGGAGCGTGCGCGAGTCGTGCCAGCGGCCGGCAGCCCAGCCGAAGAGCTGCGGGGGGGCACGGCAGTCAGCCGCAAAGCGACCGAGGGTCAGGCAGAACGGGACGCACATAGATTGTGACCATCGTAACGGCGCCTCCAGGCATCTGCATGAGGATTGTGGTGAGGGAGGCTGAAGATGAGGTTGACCGTCAGCAGGTCCACGAGCATATACAATCAAAGCAAAAGAGAGGACACGCACAATAGCCGAACGAGCTGACAATGCGCGCGCCGAACGCAGTGACGCCGCCGTTGACAACCTACGTTGTACAAATCTTTGTTAGTACCAGTGTACAACTTTGAAAAGGGGTGAAGAGAAGACGGACGTAGATCGCGCTGCCCATCAAGAAGAAGCAGTAGATCTTGGGGTCTCTGAGCGCTTCCCGCACATGGGCGAGCTGGAACGGCTTGCGGTCGAGCCCGGTCTGGTTGCGGCTGGCGCGGAGGAGCAGCAGCTTGCGGTCCTCGGCGTTGAAGAAGCGGCCCGGCTCGGAGGGGGAGTTGGGCAGCAGGAAGAAGACGATGATGCCCCTGCGCCAGGTGACTGAATATCAGCTCTATGTGCACGAGCGAGGTAAGATGCATCGGAACGCACCAGAGGATAGTGATAGCCCCGGCAAAGAGGTACATGTACTTCCACGACGTGACCTTGCCGTCGATCGATCCGAGGCCGTAGTTGAGCGCGCTCGAGAAGATGGAGAAGATGCCCGTTGCAGAGTACCAGATGCCCAGTCGGGCGGTCTGCTCAGCCTTGGTGTACCAGAGCGACGTTACGAGGACGAAACCGGGCGAGACGCTGGACTGCAGGCACCCTCAAGCGAGTCAGCAAGAGCGAAGGAATAAAAACGTACGCAGTCACGCACTTCAATGACGCCCAAGAAGACACGCTGGACGACGAGACCTTTGTAGCCTTGGACGACAACGGCTGCATGCGAAGATAAATCGTCAGCATCCTGCGACGAGGAGTGGAAAATTCGCAAGACTGACTGAGGATCACGACGATGCCCCAGAGGAAGCTGGGAAGGCGCGCCGTTAGCTAACTGAGGACTCTCGTCAAGAAGTCGAGTCGCTCACATGCATGTGCCCAGCGTGCGAGCGATGGGAGCCCTCTGAAGAAGGAACGCAAAGGGCAAAACGCCAACGATCATGCCCCAATAAAAGGCGGCGCTCGCCGTCCTGTGCGCGCAAACGAAACGAGTCAACGAGGGTTCGTGAGCGCTGCGCATTGGAGCGGCTTGAATGATAAACACGCACGAGTAACGCAGCGTCGAGACGGCACCTGAAGGCAGAACGGTCGACAGATGAAGGTCCTTGATGATGCCGAAGATGGACGCTGAGCCGAGGATGGCCTGTTGCACAATAAGTCGAAGCGCAGCAGCAGGGCAAGGGAGGTTAGCGAGCTGTTCACCATAGTGAGGCGAAGTATGAGAGGCGCGCCTTGTCGTAGTACTGCAGACCCGCCGAGATCGTCAACAGCGGCATGACTTCACAGCGACAAGAGGGGAAGCAGAGTTAGCGACGTTTTGGGCGCTAAGGGGAAGGCTGCGGCGTCAGATGACGGCTGAACGCACGCAGAAGGTCAATTTTCCAGACTACGAGCCACGACGTCAGACGTGGGGTTGGGCAAACGAAAGAAGCACAGGCAGCAGCGGTCAGCTGCCAGCGATCAGGGCGAATGAAGAAGCGGCGACGGCTGGGACGACGTCGACGGAGGGTCGACCCGGGCGTGCACGCAGCACGCCAGTCGGCCAGCGTCGAGCGAAGGCGTCCGATGAGGACGCACCAAGGGCTCGCTCGCGCGCGCGCAAGGCCTGCGACTCGTCGTTCGAACTGTCTGCCATCACGCTTGCTGGGAGGGGGGTCGAGGGGAGACCGGACGGAAGCAAGCTCGCATCCCTGTCGCTGGGGCAGTCGGCGGAAGCGGAACTCCGCAGCGGCTCGGGCGGCGCGGGCACAAAATAAAAAACCAAGGAGGGGTTAACCTCCGACGGCGACCATCGCTTCAGCCCATTGCCGCCTGCGCCCTTCGCCTGCTGCTTCCGCGCGTTCCCCTCCCTCCCCCCCTTCCCCCCGCGCATAACACAACATGGCCGCCAAGCGCGCACCCTCCCCCGCCCCAGACAGCGCTTCCGGTCCCAAGAAGGCCAGGCTCGCAGCAGCGGCACAGCCGCCCGCGTCGTCCTTCATCCCGACCTTGTTCGAGCCGTCGACCGTCCAGGCGCTCCACGACCAGTATGCCAGGTCGCAGCCCTACCGCCACGCCGTCGTCGACCGGCTGTTCCCGGACGAGCTGCTCGCCCGTGTCCGCGATGAGCTCGCGGTCAACGACGGCGGCCTCGTCGGCTTCTCGCACAAGAGCACCGACATCTATTCCGTTTGTCCCGCCCTCCCTTTCAACCCTGCAACCCGCCTCGCTCCGGTCGCTGACTGCTCAACGTCCGCCTACTGCGTGTTCCTCCATGGTATACAACGCTTTCTATTTTCCCAGTTGAATCAATCGTTCGACCTCGCGTCCCTCTCAACCGAGCACCTGCCGGCCGAGACGCTCGACAAGCTCCCGGGCCTGCAGCAGCTGCGGGCGAGCATGTACTCGCCCGAGTTCAGGTCCTGGGTCCGCCAGGTCACGGGCTGCGGCCCGCTCAGCCAGTCAAAGGTGGACGCCTCGTCCGCGCGCTACACGAAAGGGTGCGTTTCTGCCTTCAGTTCTGCCCTCCAATTTCTTCGTCCGTCTTCCTTTCAAAAGGGCGCGCAGCTGAGAACCTCCTGTGCCTGGCTTCCGTGCAGCTGCCACCTCCTCCTGCACGACGACGTCATCTCGACGCGTCGCATCTCTTGGATCATGTACCTGCCGACCTCGCCCTGGTCGCCTTCGGACGGCGGCGCGCTCGAGCTCTACCCTGCGCTTCCCGCACCCCTACCCTCCGCATCGGCTCCCGCCGCACCCGGCCCGCCGCCAAAGAGCTGGCGCGAGGAGATCGGCTCGGACGTCTACCCGACCAAGAGCATTCCGCCCAAGTGGGCGCAGTTCGTGTTCTTCGAGGTCATGCCCGGCGAGAGTTACCACGCCGTGCAGGAGGTCGTCGGCGACCTGCCGAAGGAGCGCTTGTCCATCTCGGGCTGGTGCGCGCACTTGATATTCCTGCAAGTGCTGCGCTGACGCGGTACTGGCTGCAGGTTCCACAAGCCGGTCGAGGGTGAAGAGGGCTACGAGGGCCCGGAACCCGAGGGACTCGCATCTTCTCTTGCCCAGATCGTGCGTCCTCCTCCCCGTGTCCCTGATAAAACCAGTGAGCTGACCCTCCCAACACTCTCGAAACATGCGCAGACCGCATCGCCGCTGTCCTCAGTTTTTACCAGGTACCCCTCGCCGCCACCGCCGCCCGGATCGCCCCTCAGCCTTGAGGACATCGCCTTCCTCGCCCCTTACTTGCACCCGCAGTACCTCGAGCCGTCCGTGACGGCGGTGATCGGCGGGCAGTTCGCGGACGACAGCTTCGTCCTGCTCGACCAGTTCCTGCACCCTGCGCTCGCGCCCGCGCTCGAGCAGGGGCTCAAGGCGCTCGACACGAAGCACGGGTTAGACCAGGCGTCCCGAGGTGGGCTGATCCCGGACTTCAAGGCGGGCGACGGGGACGAAGGATGGGCGGTTGTCGGTCCTTCCACCAGGCAGCGGTTCCTCTCCCTCTCGATCTGCGCGCCAGCAGAGGGCACCTCGTCCGCCACATCGACCGTGCACACCCTGCTCACAAAGGTGCTTCCCTCAAGCGCGTTCCGCGCCTGGCTGAGCCTCATCACGGCCTTCTCTGCGGTCGCGCACAAGCTCGAGGCGCGGCGCATGCGCCCCGGCCTCGACTACACGCTCGCGCGGGGCGAGGAGGGCGACGAGAGCAGGCTCGACGTCAGGCTCGGGCTGACACCGGGCGACAAGTGGGAAGATCTGGACGAAGGCGACAAATTTGGCGGGTGGGAGGTGCGTCCTGGCTCTCTTTCTACCACAACGGCTGACGGCAAACGCTGACTGTGTCGTTGAGGGACAGGCATATCTCGCGCCGCCGGACGAGGACGAAGACCCCGCGGTCTACCAGGCCTCCAAGCCTCCTCCTCGCGACGGTTCCGCGGGCGCTGGGGGAGCCTATGAGGACGGCTCGGACGACGGCGCGGACGACGGGCCGCTGCTGACCATCCAGCCGTCGTTCAACACGCTCCTGATCGTCCTGCGCGATCCGAAGGTCGGGTCCCTTCCCTCCCTTTTCCCGCGGAGCTCCCCCCCCCCCCCCCCCCCCCCCCCCCCCCCCCGCCCCCCCCCCCCCCCCCCCCCCAGCTGACCCCTTCCTTGCCCGCTCGCCGCGCTCGCAGGTGATGAAGTTCACAAAGTACCTCTCGGCCTCCGCGCCGTGCTCGCGCTGGGACGTCGGCGGCGAGTGGGACATCGGCGTGGTCGAGAAGGACGACGACGAGGACGCGAGCGGACCCAACGAGGACGGGCAGGCGGCGGCGGCGGCGGCGTGATTGGCATGTGCTTGCTCGTCGATTCGCGCCCTGGTCCGGCTTGTGTGAAGTTGCAACATCATGATGGTAGGGCTATCGCCGGATTCGGCGTCGTTTGCTGACAGGGAGGGTGGCGGGTAGGACAAAGGAACAGGACAGGGGTCGGACAGAGTCGGAGGGGCAACAAGCAGGAAACAAATTGGGGAAAAAGAAAGAGAAGAGCGCGCTACAACGGTGTACAGACGACGGAGGGTCCCAGGGGCAAGAACGAGCGGCGTGTATCGTGACAAAGACGAGGAGAGCGCTCAGCGACAGTTGGACTTGCCGCGGACCGTGCCGCCCTTCTCCCAGCTTTCTGCCCACGGCTGCGGCGAGCGCACTCGCGGGGGCAGAACGGGCGGAGGACCGGAGAAGCGCGGACCGTATGGAGGAGGGGTGAAGGTAGGCGACGGAGGACCAGCGAGAGACTTGGGCGAGCACGAGAGCACAGGCCGTGCGAGCGGAGGCGAGCGGAAGGGATGAGGGTAAGCGCAGGGCGGGACGACGCGCAGGGCTGCCCTCTGCTTGAGTGGCGGGAGAGTGGGTCGGAAATGTGCTGGCAAAGGAGGAGGCAGGGCATGATGACCGTCGGTGAGCGGCTGGGCGAATGAAGGCGAGTGCGGAGGGTACTCCGCAGGAGGCCTAAGCGAAGAGAGCGCGTTGGTCAGCATCATACAGGGCCAGATGCGCAAGGGACGTGCGCACGAGCGGGGGTACAGCGGGCTGCGCAGCGAAGGGCCGCGCGCGTGCTAGTCCGGTGAGGGCCTGCGCGAGTGCTGCGACGACGACGCGCGCGATCGCGACCTCCGCTCAGCCTGGTAGTCGGCCAGCCGCGTGCGCTCGACCTGCTCAAGCCAGTCCAGTCCGTCGAAGCTGGACGGCGGTGATGACTTGCGCAGCGCCGGTGGCGGCGGTGAAGGTTCCCGGTAACGGAAGGAACAAGTAATGTGGGGTGCGGACTGCCGTCGAGCGTTAATCGGAGGGGGCGAAGCAGCGAGCAACGGCGTCGGACCGAGTTGCAGAGAGGCGAACGACGCCTTCATGTGATCCTCGCGCTGCACAGACTCGGTTGGGGTCCACTGCCGCTTCGCGTCGGGCTCCGAGTGTCGGTATCGAGGCGAGAAATCGTCCGCGCTCGTGTCGCTGTACTCGCGCTCGCGGCCGCTCGACCATCGTGACGAGCGCTGATGGAAGAGCGGCTCGGTGTCCGAGGCTGAGTCGGAGGAGGCAGAGGACGAGGAACTTTCGTCGGAGGAACCGAACTGCTGCGCGCTGGAGGAGTGGCTGTCGAAGTACGACGACGTGGGGCGAGACCAGCGAAGATCCGGGTGTCGAGTTGCGCTCGACGTTTTCGAGGTCGACGTGCCTAACGTACGACGGTCGGCGAGCGTGCGGTCGTACTGTAGTCGCTCAGGGGTTAGACCGTCAGCACAGCGTCCGACCGCCCCCTTTTGTGAGGTTGCGCACTTTCTTGCGCCGCTCGTCGTCTGCCAGCACTGCGTAGGCGTCGGTGACCTGTGCACGCAGCCCGAAGGCCGTCAGTCTTTGCTGCTCGACCGGAGCGGACGGAGCTGCCTGACCTCGCGGAAGGCAGCCTCGCTCCCTCCGTCACCCACCTTGTCGGGGTGCGTCTGTGCGCAACTCAGGTGTCAGCTGGTCGCTTTGATCAACTTGAGTGCTGGACACACCTCCCGCGCGCGCCTGAGATATGCCTTCCGAACTGATGAGCGGGAATGCCGTCGGAGGGAAGAGGGAATGAGCTCCGAGCTCGAGGGAAAAAGGGGTACAGCGACGAACGCACCTTCCGCCGGCGCGCACGTTGTCGACGGCAGCCCAAGGATCGAGTACAGCGTCGTCCGCTCTGACATGCTCAGGACCCAGCGAGCGGAAGGATTGGATGAGTGGGTAAGGGGTGCGTCGAAAGGAGAGGAGGCCGGCACGCGAGGTCCATGGTTAAAGGGGACCGACAGGGGCCGGTCGCATTGTGACGCAAGCCCCCATGCGCAGCTCGTCTTCGTCCTGCGCCCAACCACTTCAATGCTCCCGGATCAATGCAAGGAAAAGCATAGGATAACATGCACAACAAGGGGATACTTCTGCCGGTCCTTCTAGTGGTTGAGGCCCGGATGGCTGATGATGAGGGAAGGAAAGGTGATGCGACGATCACCAGACGTCGCTGTTGCGGTCGCTCGACGCGCTCGACGGGATCTCGCCGTACCGCGACTGCGAGAGCGGGAGGACAAGCTCGTCGTGCACCGTGCGGTCAAAATAGATAGCCTCACCCTGCGGTTGTAAGGTGTGTCAGCGCTCGTCTGAGGCGGTGTGGGAGAAATCACGCGCGCACCTCGAGCGGCGTGGTGGAGAACTTGAGGTTGCCCTGTGTAGCTTTGCTCTCGAACCGTTTGAGCGCGACCATGGCTTCGTCGAAAGGCATGTGCCTGGAAAGCCGATCGTCGTCATCAGCACAAGCCTAAAGGGGCAGGGAGTGCTCAGTCAGGGCACGCACGAGAGGAACTTCTTGCGCGCCTGGACGTTGAGCGAGTGGCGCGCGTCGACGGACGAGTCGAGGATCGCGGGCGAGTGTGCGCCCTCCGAGATAGCCATCGAGACCGAGAAGCCCTTCTGGTCGCCCTCGGACGACGTGCGCTCGTACAGCTCGAACGTGATGTGCGATGCTGCAGGCGGAAGCTAGGGTCAACGCTTGTCAATGACTACAAGGCCGATGAGCACTCACCGTAGTCTAGCTCGGGCACCTTCTTCTTCTTGTCCATTGGGAGGCCGGCCGCCATGAGGAGGTTGAAGTAGGTGTAGATGTGAGACTGGAAAAGGAGGAGATGCTCAGCGACCGCGAAGCCAAGCAAGAACGACACACGTTGTGACGGACCTCCTTGGTGAAGTAGAACGAGGCGTGCGACTCATCGCTCGCCTTAGCGTTCTCGAGGTCCTGTGCAGCGGGAAGATGGTCAGTAGTGTGACGTCGGGCATCCTCAGATGAACGGGCTCACCTCGATGACCTTGCGCAGAAGAGGCAGACTTGTGAGGATGCCGATTTCCTCCTTCTCCTCGGGCTCGATCTGCAAGGGGCGGTCGAGCTGATCAGCGACCATCTAGCTGGCACAGCGACAGAATGCCCGCGACTCACGCCGTACTCCTGGGGCGCAACGAGGTCGAACAGCAGCTTTGCGCGGTCGACGAGCTCGTGCAGCCTGCGGTCGCGCGGTGCGACGGTCGGGATGGGCTCGCTGCCGCAGAGCGGGTCGAAGATGGCGAACAGGAACACGCGGTTGTGGAGCGAGTCGTACTTGAGCGAGTCGTACAACTCCGACACGCGCGACGGGTCAAACTGATTGAGCAGTGCGCAGTGGTCAGCTCTCCAGCGCTGCCACACACCAGAAGCACAGGGAGCGCACCTTCTCCTTCTTAACGCCGACCCAGTCCTCAAAGAGCTTCTCCCAGCGCTCCTTGAAGAGGTCGGGCGAGTCTCCAGAGCACCTGTGAGCCGCACGCGCCTAGAGGTTAGCCACCTTCGACATGCAGAGACGAAGGGACCCGTCGACGCACCAGCGCGACTGGATCTTGTCGACGTTGACGCTCGCAAAGTTGTCGAGCAGGATCTGGCGCAGGTCCGTCATCATGACGACGATCTCGCGCACGACCTGGACCGGCTCCTTCTTGATCTCCTTGGGCCAGTGCAGGCCCGGCCGGCGGTCCGACTCGCCCGGCCGGAGCAGGATCTTGAGCTTCTTCTTGACGCCTGGGGAAGGGTGATCTGAGCGGTCAGCATGCTGCAGACGCAGCGAGGAAGGAATGGCGCACCGTCCATGAGTGACTTGGCGGCGTTCGAGTCGTCGAGCAGGTCCCTGCGCTGGATGAGGTGGTCGACGAGCGGCGCCTTCTCGAGGTGCCTGCTGCTGCTCATGTCGGCGCCCGTGTCCTTGTCGAGCAGCGCGCGCGCAAAGATGTCGGCCGTGTTGATCACGCGGCGCTCGGACGACGTGTAGATCTTGACATTCTTGAGGATCGACGAGTTCATGATCTTGATGTCCTTTTTGAAGTTGTCGCCGAGGTCCTTGGACTGGTACCGTGCGGCGTGGGTCGACTGCGAAGGGTGCAACCGCAGCTTCAGCGCGATGAGCAGGAGGGAACGTAAGAGGGTGAGGAAGGAAACGACGCACCTCGCCACCCCACTTGACAACAAGCTGGACCTTCTCAAGCCCCTCGGGCGCAGGATAAGTAGGGTTGATGCGCCTCGTCCCTGGCGGCACGCTGGCGCTGTTTGCCCTCGCGCTGCCCGAGCTGAGGTCCCTGCCCCTCTGGTGCGCCTTCTCCGTGGCGGCGGCGGCGGCGGCGGCGCTGGTGCCGGGGATCGGGATCGGGATCGGGAGCGCGCCCGGCATCTGCGTCGGCGTCGTCACCTCCTCCTCCTCGATCCCGGCCATGTGCGCAGCGGCGGCGGCCGTCTCCTGCGCGCGCATGTCGCCCGTCGCGATCCACTTGCGGATGCGCTCGTCCGTTTCGGTCGTCGTGCCGTCGTCGTCGGCGTCGTCGGCGGCGGCCTTGCCATCCTTCTTCTCCTTCTTGGCCACCGCGTCCTTCGGGAACGTCGGCTTGAGCTGGGCTTTGGTGCCGGGCTTGTGATACGCACGAGAGCACGAATCAGCGCCCGTGCTTGCCCCCGCGAGAACCGACACGGCAGCGGAGGGGAAGAAACGAAAGGCGCGGCGGGAACGCACCAGGTCCTTCTTGCGCTGAATCACGTCCTGCAGCTTCGTCAGCCGCTCCGTCACGTCGGCCGGGCAGCCGATCGCAATCGCCTCGGCCGCGGCGTCGAGGATGAGGTCGAGCTGCTTGCCCTCGCGCAGGACGATCTCCTCGCGGTAGCCGCGGAGGAGGGAGACGAACGGTGCGCCCCAGGGCTCGTTGACCGTGAACGTGAACTGCCGCCGCGCAAACCCCCAAACGCCCGTCAGCCTGCTGCCGAGCAACCGACAGAGCCCGGCGGAGGCGGGTAGGCGGGCAAAGGAGGGAAAGAGGGGGAGCGCACCTTGGACTTCATCTTGGGCGTGCGGTCCGAGTGCCGGAACACGGTCACGCTCGCCTTGAGCGTGCTCGTCGTCGCGCTGCTCTTCTCCGCCGCCGCGTCCTTGCTCGCAAAGTACGACGGGCCGCGCAGGCGGACGGTCCCGCCGGGGGTCTGGGCCTTGAGCCGCGCGAGCGCCGCGCGCCGGTCGCGCGCCTGGGCGCAGACGGTCGAGAGGATCTCGGCGGCTTTGTCTGCGCGCGCAGAGGCGAAGGGAAGGAGGGCGAGTGGAGGGGGGGGGGGGGGGGGGGGGCGACATCGGGTCAGCGATACCCCGCGGCGCAAAGGGGACGACTCAAGGAGGGTGAGCGCACCGTAGTACGCCTGGTTGCCCTTGACAAAGCTCCAGCCGTTGACGTCGATGACGAGGCTCCTCTCGCCGCCGTCGCACCGGAGCAGGTCGAACCCGCACACCATCTGGCCGAAGCTCTCGCAGATGCGGCTGGCGTAGCCCTTCTCGGCGTCGGTCAGCTGAGTGATGAAGCGGATTTCCTTGCCGTCGGTGTTGCGCCGGACGAGGCCGTCGACGACGGGCGACTTGCGCGTCTCGGCGTGCGAGAAGGTCGGCCCGACCGTGTAGATCTTGATGTCCTCGGCGTTGTCAACGTTGATGAACTCCTCGTAGATGTAGGAGCCGTCCGTCCGCGGCGCGTTGAGCGTGTCGTCGTGCTCGGACGACTTGTTGCCGACCTGGGAGAGAAGGGAAGGCATGGAGGGGAACGACACGCACGTGCGCGCAGCAGCAGCAGCAGCAGCCAAACCATGAGTCAGCGCTGCAACCAGCCAGCGACGAGAGAAGGGGCTGCGAGACGAAACGCACCTTGCGAAAGAGCCGCCGTCCGCCGCCGCCCTTGTAGTAGATGTAGACGTTGTGGTCCTCGCCGTTGACGGGCTTCTCGACGAACGGCTTCTGCATCATGACGCCGTTGACGAGAATCGCGTCGCCGCCCTCGACAAGCTTGACGCTTCGCCCGCGGATGACGCCCGTCTTGCCCTTGCCGCCCGACGGCGCCCGCCAGTCCGGGATCGCCATGCCGAGCTTGGCGAGCCGCTCGCGCACGCGGTCCTCGATGTAAGGGCCGTCGTCGCGGGAGACCTCGATGCGGCGCGGCGTGGGGACGAGGATGTGGTCGAGCAGGGCGAGCACGAGCCGCCGGTCCCACAGCAGCGACTGCAGCGGCAGGTCGTTGATGACGATCGGCGGCGGCTGCAGCGTCGGGAGCTCGGTGTAGGCGATGGCCTTAGGCAGGGGGAAGTCGGTCGAGAAGAACGAGATGAGGATGTCGGTCTGCGGCCAGTGGATGATGTCTGTGGTGTGCCAGCGCCGGTCAAGACCCGCCTCGAGGTCAGCGCCAGTGACAGCGGGACGGGCGCACGGACAAGTAGACGGGCGGGGAGAGCAGCAGACACGCACCCTCGTCGAGGATCGTCTTGTCGCCAAAGATCTTGATGTCGACGCGCTCGCCCTCGATCTCGACGAGGCGGGTGAGGATCTCGCGCATGGCCTTGGACCGGGCCTTGACGTCCATCGAGCAGATGCCGAGGACGATGGCCTTCTCGCCCGGGGCGAGCGTCGGCGCGTTGGACCTGGCGGGCGGGGGCTGCTTGGGCGGCGGCGGGGCGGGCGAGGCGGTGCGGCGGGCGGGCGAGGCGGGCGGGGTGGTGCGGGCCGACGGCGGCGGGGCGAGCATGTTGTCGGGCGGCGGGGGATCGGCCATCGGGGGCGAGAGAGGCAAGGAAGGAGGAGGAGGAGAGGAGAAGGAGAGTCGCTTCTAAAGGATCGTCCAAGTCGGAGATAGCGCGCAGCCACTTGATGCTGCTGCTCGACTTCTTACGTCTAGGCCTCTGCTGCTGGCTCCATCCCGGCCACGCAGCTCGGCAGCGCCCGCTCCTTGGGCGAAAAGGCCGCTTGCTTGTATGACGTACGCGCTCGTCTTCATGGCCGGCGTCCGGCGACAGGTGCGTGCCCTTGCTTCCCTCGGGCAGGTGGCTCCAGCTTGCAGCGGCTTCCGGCCTCCCTCCGGCCTCAGCTAACCTCCTTCGACGACGTCCCGACCCAGAGAGCTCTTCAGAAGCCCTCCTTCCTCGACCCCTGTCCTCGTGCGTCACTTGTACAACTGGCTCTACCTGAGCAGATAGTTACGCTCACTTCCGCTCCTCCAGCATGCCTTCAGCTGGCAGCACCCTCGGTCAGGCCGTTTGCGTCGCCCTCGCTTCACGCGCCTCACTCGATCAAAGCGACCTAAACAGACCCTGCAACACGATCCTGCTACTCTCCACCGCTTGTGCTTCCGCTTTCGGCGTGCTCGGCTTGCAGTCCTCGAGTCGAGGGCCGCCAGTCGAGCCCGAGGAACAGCGAGGGGCTGGAGACAGGCGCAGCAGCGCAACTTCACGAGCGTCGGCGCTAGCTCAGAAACATGTGGCAGTTCACGCACGTTGCAAAGCCTGCTTTACAGTCTTGTGATGTCTGGCGGGGGGGGGGGGGGCTTGCAGCTCGTCAGCGAGGCTCGGGACGCCCTCGACCCGGAGGATAGCCCGCGGTTGACCGTACTGGTCGGCGCATCCGACAGCGACGTTGGTTCCGCTGTGGCCCGAGCCGAGCGGCAAGTGGGCAGTCAGATTGGGCGGATGCGGGAACGTGGGTCTGGATAGGCAAGGGAGTAGCAGGGTGATGGAGGGACGCCCAGGAGGAGGTCGGGCGGAACAGCAGGACGGCGGCGCGAGCTCGCCTGGCGGGCTCAGCTCGCAGCTTGATGACAGCTGCACCCTCCGCGCTCGCCCTCTGCCCCACACCTGCAGGCAGTCCTGCCCCCCTCTGACGCCTCTCCAACGGCAGAAGACACCCCTGTTCCGCCACGAGCTACGCAGCGAAGAGCGTCCAGAACGCTTGTCGTCGGGATCATGCTGCGCGTCAGTACCATCCTTCCAACGGCAGGAGGGAGGCGCTTGCTCTCAATCTTGAGCCCACGCCAGATGCAACTCAGCGATCGTCCTTGGGGCCGCTCCGCCAGTCAGCAGCCTGCCAGCATCCACAGGCTCGCCCCTGGGCGCCTTCATGTCCGGTCGAAGCCGTCGCTCCTCGGCCGGCGGGACTGATCGATCGACTGCGCGCGCGACCAAGAAAAACAAAAGGGCTCAGCCGAAAGTCGAGGGCGGGCCTGCGCCTCCCCCCCGAGCCGACCACAGCAACCCCTCCTCCCAGCGTCCCTGCACCATGTCCGACTCGGAGCGCTCGTCCAAGCGCACAAAGGTTGCTGCCGACGCCGAGAACCCCTACCTCGTCCGTCGTAATCTCTGTCCCTTGTCGCCCGCGTGGCAGCCCGCTCACCCGCCTGTGCTGCTCCCCCCGCCGCCGTCGCACACCAGGCCCACCTCCAGCCCAAGGCCAAGAAGGGCAAGGGCGGCTTCATGGACCAGGTCCCCGGCGACGCGTCGACCTCCTCGGCGGGTGGGCTCGACCCGCGCAACCCGCTCAAGGGTGTCGTGGCCGGCAAGGTCGACTATCTGCAGGCGAGGCAGCTCATGGTGCGTTCGCCGCTCCCCTCCCTTCTCGCCCGCTCGATGTGCTGCATCCCGTCCTCCCGGCTGACGGCTCGTTTCCTATGCTACCCCCGCTTCGTACCTCTTGCAGGACGCGCCCGTGAACCCGTTCACGAACCAGCCGTTCTCGGACGCGTACGGGCGGATCCTCGCCGGCCGGCGCAAGCTGCCCGTGTACGAGCGCATGCAGGAGTTCTACGACATCTTCAACAACAACCAGATCATGGTCATGGTCGGCGAGACGGGTTCGGGCAAGACGACCCAGTGCGTCGCCTTCTTCTCTGGCTCTTCGGGTGCGCTGGGGTGGTCAGGGGCCAGCTCGCTGACGGCCGGCGACCCGTTGTGTGCGCGCGACAGGATCCCCCAGTTCGTCGCCTACTCGGACCTGCCGCACCTCAAGGGCAAGATGGTGGCGTGCACGCAGCCGAGACGAGTCGCGGCCATGTCGGTCGCCAAGCGTGTTGCGGACGAGATGGATGGTGCGTACCCTGCGGCTTCCCCTTACGGGCTGTCTGAGCTTATTCCCTCTCTCTCTCTCTCTCTCTCTCTCTCTCTCTCTCTCTCTCTCTCTCTCTCTCTCTCTCTCTCGCGCGTGTCCCCTCCGCGCGCAGTCCCTCTCGGCCAGCAGGTGGGTTACTCGATCCGATTCGAGGACATGACGGATTCGTCGACGTTCCTCAAGTACATGACGGACGGTATGCTCCTGCGCGAGGCGATGAACGACAACATGCTCTCGCGCTACTCGACCATCATCCTCGATGAGGCGCACGAACGCACGCTCGCGACGGACATCCTGATGGGCCTTCTCAAGGAGGTGCGTCCATCCCCGGGGCGCCCGCTCGCTCCGGTGTGTATACCGTCGGCGGTTAGCAGCTGATCCGCTCTGGGCTAAATCGCCTGCGCAGATCGCCGGCCGGCGCAAGGACCTCAAGATCATCATCATGTCGGCCACGCTCGACTCGATGAAGTTCCAGAAGTACTTTGGCACGGTGCTGGCGCCGACTGCTGGCCCGTCAACGACGCCGACGCTCGCGCCGTTGCTCAAGGTGTCGGGCCGGACGTTCCCGGTCGAGACGTTCTACACGCAGGAGCCCGAGAGCAACTACGTCGAGGCCGCGATCCGGACGGTGCTGATGATCCACCAGGCCGAGGACCCGGGTGACATCCTGCTGTTCCTGACGGGTGAGGAGGAGATCGAGGACGCGTGCCGCAAGATCAAGGGCGAGGGCGACGAGCTTTGCCGCAACTCTGCAGGCGCCGTCGGCCCGATCCTCGTCGTCCCGCTCTACTCGTCCCTCCCCCCGCAGCAGCAGCAGCGAATCTTCGACCCCGCGCCGCCCGCAGCGGTTGCCGGCGGCGCGCCGGGGCGCAAGGTCGTCGTGTCGACCAACATCGCAGAGACGTCGCTCACGATCGACGGCATCGTGTACGTCGTCGACCCGGGGTTCCATAAGCAGAAGGTGTACAACCCCCGCATCCGCGTCGAGTCGCTCCTCGTCTCGCCCATCTCCAAGGCGTCGGCCCAGCAGCGCGCCGGTCGTGCGGGCCGCACGAGGCCCGGGAAGTGCTTCAGGCTGTACACCGAGAAGGACTTTGTGAGCGAGCTCGAGGAGCAGACGCACCCCGAGATCCTGCGCTCCAACCTGGCGAACACGGTCCTCGAGCTCGTCAAGCTCGGCATCAAGGACCTCGTCCGCTTGTGCGTCCTTCTGCCCTCGCGCGCTCTCTTTTTTCCGGCCTGACGCTGATTTGCGTTTACCTACCGCGGCATCACGGCAGCGACTACATGGACGCGCCCGCGCCAGAAACCATTATGCGCGCGCTCGAGCTGCTCAACTACATCGGCGCGCTCGACGACGAGGGCGAGATGACGCCGCTCGGCGCCATCATGGCCGAGTTCCCGCTTGACCCGCAGCTCGCAAAGATGCTTATTGTCAGTCCGGAGTTGCGGTGCAGCAACGAGATGCTGAGTTTGGTCGCGATGTTGTCGGGTGCGTTCACCGTCGCCCGAGTCATCTTGTGCCGCTCGTTTCAGCAGCTGATCCTTCCGTTCTCGACGCGCCAGTGCCGAACGTTTTCCTCCGGCCGGTCAACGCGCGCAAGGAGGCTGACATGGCGAAGGCGCAGTTTGTGCACCCGGAAGGCGACCACTTGACGCTGCTCAACGTCTACCACGCGTACAAGTCGAACGAGCACGACCGCAACTGGGCGTACAACAACTTCCTGTCGCAGCGCGCGCTGCAGCAGGCCGATAACGTGCGGTCGCAGCTGCGGCGGTCGATGGAGAAGCACGACCTCGACCTCGTGTCGACGCCGTTCGAGGACAAGAGCTACTACGTCAACATCCGCAAGGCGCTTACCGCCGGCTTCTTCATGCAGGTCGCCCACAAGGAGGGCGGCAAGGGCGACTACAAGACGGTCAAAGACGAGCAGGTTGTCCGCATCCACAAGGGCAGCGGCATGGAGACGACGCCCGAGTGGGTCGTGTTCAACGAGTTTGTCCTCACGACTTCCAACGTGCGTCCACCCTCTCCGTCCTTCCTCCCTCGTTTCCCTTCTCCCCC
The DNA here is from genome assembly GCA_014825675.1 of Cystofilobasidium ferigula. Lineage (NCBI taxonomy): Eukaryota > Fungi > Basidiomycota > Tremellomycetes > Cystofilobasidiales > Cystofilobasidiaceae > Cystofilobasidium > Cystofilobasidium ferigula. The sequence continues at coordinate 22,883 of MVAM01000244.1, forward strand.
CCCCCCCCCCCCCCCCCCCCCCCCCCCCCCCCCCCCCCCCCTCCCCCCCTCGCCCCCCCCCCCCCCCCCCCCCCCCCCCCCCCCCCCCCCCCCCCCCCACCACGCCCCCC
>MVAM01000245.1:0-22924 GCA_014825675.1 Cystofilobasidium ferigula
GGGAGAGGGGGGGGGGGAGGGGGGGAGGGGAGGGGGGGGGGGGGGGGGGGGAAAGGGGGGGGGGGGGGAGCGGGAAGGGGGGGGGTGGGTGGGGGGGGGGGGGGGGGGGGGGGGGGGGGGGGGGGGGGGAGGGGACGAACGGAGTTGCGCTTGAGCGTCGGCTGTTGGGGACCGCTGCCAACCTTGCGTTTCTTGCCCTCACGCGGCATCAGTGGCCGTGCTGAAATTGCGGCGGGTGGCGAGGGCCCATCCATGGCGCCAGAAGGTAAGTGAGGAAGTGGCCGGGAGTCGCTGTCGGTCGACTGCGAGGTCGGTGGGCGAGGGCGGGCAGGTAGAAACAGAGCTCGAAACTCGGCCACATGCCGATCATGGACCTCTCTCGCTCGAGGTAGTGCAGCACTGGAGAGCATGCTGCCGATCATGCTGGCCGCAGCTGCGCATGCTCTCGACATCCAGGGAGCCCGGCAGATGCAGCGCACCGGCTTGCCCGCCGCGCGCAGCGATGACGCCGACAACTCCGCCCGGCGCCGCGCCTGATCATAGCGCGCGGGCTGCCGTCCTCCTCATGCCTCAGCCACTGCCATCCTCCGCCATACAGCATGTCCCCTCTGGCACCCCTCGAGAGCTCCAGCCTCTTCTCCGTCAAGGGCAAGCACGTCGTCGTCACCGGCGGCGGGTCGGGCCTCGGCCAGGCCGCCGCGCTCGCCTGTGCGTCCTCTCCGCGTCCCGCCAGATCGCGTCGAGCTGCGCCCGCGACGCTGAACGTCTGAGTCCGAGATCGCAGACGCCAGTAACGGCGCCAGCGTTCTTGTCGTCGGCCGTCGCCAGCAAGCACTTGACAGCACCAAGAAACTGTTTGAGAACGGCAAGAGCGACCTGCAAGAGCAGGGGGGAAGCATCATCCCGTTCGTCTCCCCGCTCGCCTGCTCTTTCGAATCGTCCTGACCAGTGCTTCTACACTCAGCATCAAGGGCGACATCTCCTCGAAAGACGGTATCCGCAAGCTCCTTGCGGATTATAAGAAGGAGGCTGGGGGAAAGTTGGACGTGCTAGTCAACAACTCTGGCGTAGACCGCTCGCCCGACATCGACATCGCAGACCCGGACGACCTCGATAAGCTGCAGGAAGAGCTCTTCGAGAAGGTCGAGTGGTACGTTCCTCACTCAGTTCTACATCAACCTTTTGCCGATCTTAGTACGACGCGCGGCAGGTCCGATTTCTCGCAAACGTTCGACGTCAACACGACCGCGCTCTACTTTACGACGACCGCCTTTCTGCCGCTGTTGCGCAAGTCCAACAATCCGAGCATTGTCAACATCGCGTCTGTCGGGGCGTACTCAACTGAGCGGAAAATCGGCGGCGCTGCGTACAACTCGTCCAAGGCCGCTGGTACGCCCTCCTCTTGCACCCCACTACCAAGCAGCGCTCGCTGACGCGTCGCATGTGGCATCGCAGTCGTCCAACTCACGCGCGTCCTAGCAAGCCAGCTCATCCCGTACAAGATTCGGGTGAATTCCATCTGCCCAGGTTTGTTCCCGAGCGAGATGACGGGCAAGACGTCCTCGGAGGACATGGACAACAGCCCGATGGCCGAAATGTACAAGTCAATCCCCGTCGGTGCATCCCTACCTATTCTGCGCTCGAAGTTGGTTGAAGCGGTCGCTGATGTTGAAGAGGGACACCGCAGGCCGCGCGGGGAAGCAGGAGGAAATCGCCGGCCCGCTCATCCTTCTCGGCAGCGCGGCCGGAGGGTATCTCAACGCATCGATCATCACGGTCGACGGCGGTCATCTCATCGTACGTTCTTCGTCCTGCGCATGCTCCGGCCGTTCTTCGCAGAGTTGACGCTCCCGGTGGCCCTGTATCTTGCAGATGAGCAGCGCGCAGGATTGAAGCAAGAGAGAGCGTGTTGTGCCTGTACAAATGAGCGACTGTAGCTTTACGCGCCTGCCTCGCAATCCCAGCTTGGAGATCATAAGTTTATACAGTCGTCCTCATCACCCTCGCCGACTCTTCGCTCTCAATCGCTCTCGTAATCCACGAGTCCTGCCGTTGGCTGCGGTGCTTCTGGCGGCGGCGTCTTGGGTTTCTTGGCCTTTGGGGGTGGCAGGGACGCGCGGAGACGTACAATGGATGCCGCCGCGGTGGATCGAGCAGCCGAGGCGAACGGGTGGAAGCGCCGGCTCGAGTTGGCGAGGACCTCCTTGCGCAGCCGATCGACGGAGCCCTGCTCACGCTCGCGCTCCTTACCTTTGCGGCTAACGAGCGATCGTCCCGCAGCGAGCAGCCGCCGATCCCGCTCAGCGAGCTCCTCCTTCCACGCCGCGCCCGATCCCTCCGCCTCCTGCTGATCCTCTTCCCCGAGCCTGATCCTGCCCGCAAGCCCGTATCGCGCGCGCAGGTCCTCGTCCAAGCCCTCCTGCGCGGCCCGGCGCTTTTTGTCCTTCCGGAACCCCGCACGAAGCTTGCGATTGAGCGCGTCGGGGTCCTCGGTCGTCCGCGCGGAGTACGAGTAGAGATCCATGAGCCGCTGCTCAGCCGTCTTCGCCGCCGCTTTCTGGTCCGTTGTCTTCTCCAGCTGCGAGAAGGCGTTCGAGTCGGCCGTAGACGGGTTCTCGGTGTCTTGAGGCGGCCAAGGGACGTCAGCTCAGGGATGGACAAGCAGGCGTAGGGGCTGGACGTACCGTGCGCGCCGTGACCGCCGTAGTCATCTGGATCCCAATCTGACTCCTGCTTCTTCGCGCCCTCGTGCACGACATAGGCAGCATTCTAGTGAAAGAGCAGCGTCAGCGTCCCGTCCCGACGCCAGCGCAGAAGCAGCTCGGCTCACTTTGGGGTCCGTCCGCAGCTCGAACCAGTGCTGGCAATGCGCGCACTTGCACCGAAAGCCGAAGATGGGCGTGCTCAGGTAGTTGCCAACCTTCTTCTTCTCGGCATTGTAGCGCACGCCGGCGCCGATGTGCGAGTTGCATGAACCGCACCAGATGTTAAAGGGCTGTTAGACCAGGGAGGTTCAGAGGAGTCAATGGCTGAGCAGTGGGAGCAAGGGCGCGCTGCGGGCGGAGGGACGCACGAGCTCGAACCGGACGATGAGGATCCCTTTGTCAATCTTGCGCGCACGGTCGCCGAGCGCATGCTGTCAGAGAGCAAGAGCGCGTCAGCAGCTCATCCAGGCGTAGGACCGCGGGCAGAAGCAGCGCACCTTGCCCTGGTAGTCATTGAGGGTGGCGTTCTTGCGCCAGTCGAAGTCGGGTGGGTAGTCTGACAAGGGCGGGCGAAGGCTTTCAGTCCAGGAGGCAGCTGGATGGACATGAAGAACTTGCACGCACACTTGTTGAAGCCCTGCATGCTGCCGAACGGGGGAAGAAGCGGGAGGAGGACGGGTGGCCGTTCGAGGAGCAGCAGCCGACGGCAGCCGAAGCCGACTGAGGGCTCGCAGCAGCCCATCGACTGCCATCGCCCTACCCATCCAGGACCCGAGCCGTCGCAGGCGTTCGAGCCGGTCAACGGCCATGCCCCCCTGGATCCACTTCCCTTGCGCAAAATCTGAATACGACGTCACGCTGCCGAAGGAACCCTCGCTCGACCGCGTCCGCCCGCCCTCGCCCCTCTTGCCGCCCATCCCGGCCCCCAAAGAGCCGTCCCTTATCCCCACGCCGCCCATCCTTGACGAGTGGATCGATCGGAGCAAGAAGCCGGTTGAGGTTGCTGGCGCGGTCGCGTTGGGCCTAGGTTTCATTCAGGGCTGGCGCGAGAGGAGTCTGCGCTGGACTGCGGAGAACAGTCATCGGAAGCCCGACACGAAGGCTGGATGGTACGCCTATCGCAAGGTGCGTGTTTTGCTCGCCCGCTGGTGGCTCATCTGATGACCAGCTGATCTATGCGCCTTTCGCGCCGGATTGACTCGGGCAGCAAAAGAAGTACGCTATGATCCCTGCAGGCATCGCACGCGGCACGACTAAGGCGCTGCGCTGGTCGGCTCTGACGGCGAGCTTCCTCCTGCTCGAGTCGGCGACCGAGCACCTTCTCGCGCTCAACGAGCGCTGGCGATCGTCACGCCGGAGGTCGGAGGGCGAAGGGGCGTGGTGGGGCGCGGAGTTCTGGGCGGCTGCGGACGCGGAACAGAGCAGTGCGCCGGGGGAGGAGTGGAAGGCCGATATGCGCTTTGCTGCCAGCGGCGCCTTTGCAGGGACGGTCCTGATGACTGTCGGCGGGCTCTACGGTGCGCACTTCGTAGCCGGTTGATCGTCAAGAGTATATGGCTGACAGCCTGCTGCGCGCCCATTTGAGCAGGCCGCTTCTTCCCGCCGGTGCTCCGACGCGTCGCCATTCTCGGCTGCCTATCAGGCGGTGCGCACGGGTACACATTCTCGTACGTGCTACGGCAGCAAGCCCAAGAGCGCGCAGAGAAGGCAGCTCCGCTCGGCGTCGTGCAGATCGACGACGCTTTGGCCGAGTCGGTGCAGAAGACGCGCGAGCTGGAGGAGGCAACGGAGCGCGTGCTGCTGTCGTGGCAGGAGGAGGCCAATGCGGAGGTCGTGGCGGAAAGAGCGGCGGGTGCGCTCGCGAAGGATAGCGTCGAGGTATCTCGGACGAGTCGCGCAGCGGCGGGGCTACCGTGGCGATGGAGCAGGGAGAAGGAGGGCGTACCTGTATGAAATGCCCATGACAGGTATTTGCAGACCCACTAGCCTATCCTAGCGTCTGACTGTCAAGGTTCAGTCGTGCGAGCTGTCAGGATGACGGGTCGACGTGCATCGACGAACGTACGGCGGACTCCGCATCGCAAGCAAGCGGGCGTCCCGAGCTCAGCTACTGACAACCGCATCCCCTTCCTCTCTAACCGCACGGCAATCCTCGACGGGCCTCTCGCTTCTTCCTTTCAGTCATGGCGGAAGTAGCTGTACGTCTGATCTGGCAAAAGACGGCTTGCTTCGGATGCAGCAGGCAGCACGCTGACCCTCGACTCCTCCTCGCGTCAGACCCCTTCGCCAGCCGATCAGTCCTTCGCCCTTGGCCGATACCACCTCGCCGCCCAGCAGTATGCCGCGCCGACGTCAACTACGTCGCTGGAGGAAGTCGTGCTCAAGTTTGTCGACGTTGACGAGAAGGACGCGCTGCGATTCTACCTCGGCGCGAAGTTCGATGGGCTGCCGAAGACGGTGCGCGCCTTGACTTCCTCCCATCCCCTTGCAGCGGGACAGACTGCTTGCCTGCAGAGCCTGGATTGAGCGTAGGCTGAACAGTCTCTGCTTGGGTCTGCAGGACAAAACGCAGCGGCTTATGCTGGCGACGTGGCTGGTGGAGATGAACCTGTCTAAGCTCAACTCGCTCGAGGACGGTACATCCTTTCTCTCCCTTCTTCTAGCCCCCGCTTCCTCTCAGATGTAATAGGGACGCTGACAAAAGTCTCTGACATTGCTCGCTGCAGTTATCGCCGCCATGGCCAACTCGCCGGACGCGGAGAGTCTGCTGCTCGAGCGCAGCATGGTCGAGGAGGAGCTGCGCCAGTTTCTGTCCGACTACATCGTGCGTCGCTCGACTTGCTTGCAGCCATCGGTGCGATGGCTGACCTGCTCTGAAACGCTTTTCAGGACGATCTCGACCGCAAGACGACGTACGATCTCTTCCTAAGTCACGGCCGCGAAGACCTCTACGTCGACTTTGCGCTGAAGGTCAAGGACTTCGAGCGCGTCGTCGAGTACTGGATCCTCGAGGAGAACTGGGACGAGGCCATATCGGTGCTCAACCGCCAGGTGTGTTGCTATCTATCTCTCTGACCGCAGGCGCTGACCCGGGATTACGTTTATCTGGAGCAGAGTGACCCCGAGCTCTACCACCGGTTCTCGAGCGTCCTTATGCACAACGCGCCCGAGAAGATGGTCGACTCGTGGCTGCGCTTCCCCTCGCTCGAGCCGCGCCGGCTCATCCCCGCTCTGCTCCAACGGCACTCGAACCTGCTGTCCTCTCCGTCCACCTCGACCGGCACAACGTCGAGCGCCCGCCACGCGATCCGCTACCTGCAGCATGTCATCCACCAGCAATCCAACACGGACCCGATGATCCACAACCTCCTCATCAGCTTATACACCGCTTCCGCATCGCCGGCCGACGACCAGGCGCTACTCGACTTCCTGCTCAACTCGCCGCAGGACCCGCAGACGGACCAGCCGTACTACGACCTCGACTTTGCGCTGCGGCTGTGCCACTCGCGGCCAAAAGCTTGCTTGCTCGTGTACGACCGCATGGGGCAATACGAGAGCGCAGTCGACCTCGCGCTCGAGCACGGCGACGTCGATGGGGCCAAGGCCAGCGCTGATCGGGTCGAGGACGACGAAGGCCTCAAAAAGGTGCTCTGGCTCAAGATCGCCAAATACATTGTGCAGGAGAAGAAGGACAGCAAGTCGTGCGTCTTACCGCAACGTCTGCCTTTGAGTGCCTGCGCTGACGGCAATATGAACCTCGACAGAGCCATGACGCTGCCGGAGTCCCGAAACCTGGCGATCGAGGACATTCTCTCCTTCTTCCCCGACTTTGTCGTGATTGACGACGTCAAAACGGAGATTTGCGCCGCGCTCGAATCGTGTGCTTCCCAGATCCAGGCGCTCAAGTTCGAAATGGACGAGACTACGGCGAGCGCTGAGCTCATCCAGCAGGAGATCAAGGACCTCGACCGCCGGTTCGTGCTCGTCAACACGGACGACCGGTGCAATCGCTGTGGGAGGGCGCTCATGGGCGGGCCGTTCTACGTCTTTCCTTGCGGGCACAAATTTCGCGCGGACTGCCTCATCACGCTGGTCTGTCTCTCCTCTGCCTCAGTCGAGCGGAGATCTGTTCGCTGATATCTCTAACCTCCGCACAGCTCAAGCAGTACGCACCGGCACAGACTTTACGGCGCATTCTCCACTTGCAGCAAGCGCTGGTGCGCTCGTCCTCAGGAGGCCGCGACACAACAGCATCCGCATCCTCGCGCACCGCCCTCCTGTCCACGTCAACCAACCCCCGCAATCCCCTCGCCGTCGTTGGCGACAAGCTCTCGTCCCTCATCCTCCCCGAAACTTTGGCGTCCGCAATCGGTCCTGCGACGAACGGCACGGCGACGAAGGACGCGAGCTTGGCCGTCTCGGATGCCAAAGCGGAGAAGGTGCGGGCGGAGCTAGACGAGCTGCTCGCACGGAGCTGCGTGCTGTGTGACTCGACGCTGAGCCAGCTGGAGGAGCCGTTCGTCAAGCCGGGCGAGGAGGAGGGCGGCGGATGGGCGATCTGATGGGCGGGCTGATGTGCATGACGACTGCGCATGACGACTGTGCATGACGACTGTGCAGTGTAGAGTTCGCATGCGAGGCACCCTCCAAAAGCAATTGTACATTTAGACATGGGAGTCTCTTGAGAGTGGGCATGGATGAGAGAAGATTGTCCAGGTCGTGATATAAGATGTGAGTTATTAGATGGGCGTAAAGGATGATCAGATGAGGGGGATGAGGAGGATGATGAGGCATACAGCGAGGATACAAGTATGATACGAGGGGGCAGGCAGTCTATCGGCAGGGTGAGGCGGAGGTGCAGGACGTCTAAGCGCTGAAGCTGTAGACGCTGAGGGCGCTGTTGCCACCGCACGTCTGAGCAAGCGCGCCGCGGCAACCCATGTTGCACTTCGTGCTGGCGACCGCGTTCGACTTGATGCTATTGCTGCACCAACACTGCGTTCTGGAGGAGTGCGGCGAGAGTAGATGGTCAGTTCGTGCTCGCGAGGAGAAAAGGCAAGGGAGAGCGACGTACGAGTACTCAAGACCGGCGTACTTGAACTGGCCGGCCTGGCACGAGGCGAGGCACTTGGGCACAGTCATGTCGTTACCGCTGCCGGCGCTAGTAGAGAGCGTGCGGCCGTCGACCTCGGTGACGCACGCGCCAGGGCCGTCCATGTTGACGCTCCAGCCGGCAGGAAGGACGAGCTTGGTGGCTTCATCGACCTCGGCCGAGTAGTAGACAGAAACCGCGCTGGATCCGCCGCAGCCCAGGGAGGTGGGGAGGCCGTTGCAGGGCCGAGTGCACGCTGTCGAGACCTCTGCAGTAACGGTGGTACCGCAACCACATTCGCCTCCGTACTCGATGCCGGCAAAGGGGAGACCGTTCTGCGCGCAAAAGCTGGTGCACATGACTGTTTCGTCGGGCGCTTGAACGAGTCAGAGCATGTGCAAGGAGAGCAGCAGAGCACTAAATTACTCACACGGCGTCATCGACGAGTTCGCGACCGTTTTCGTAGTCAGGATCTTCGGGCTCGTCTGCTTGAGGCAGGGCGAAGTCCAGGGCTTGTAACCAGGCGCGAGGGCGATCGTGGCGGCGGAGGTCAGAGCAGCAGCGCTGCTCGAGGACGTCTGAGTCGACGAGACCGCCGATGTCGTCAACGAAGTGAAGATGGAAGACGACGACGACGAAGCGATGGTCGAGGACGAGCTCGTCGCAGCAACCGAGCTTGAGGTCGGCGACGCGAGGAAGACGGGGAGCGAGATGCTGATCGAGGCGGAGGACGACGCAGCGACCGACACCGACGACGAAACGGCAGCGGAGGACGACTGCGCAGCCGAGATGCTGGAGGACGGTGCGACGGAGATGGACGAAGAGGACGAGGCAACGACGGACGAGGAAGAGGAAGAGGCGGTCGTGTTCCCGGCCATCTTGTTGGCGTCGTAGTAAATCGAGTAGCGGTTGGGACCACCGCAGTCCTCACGAAGGGCACCCGAGCAGGTCATCTTGCAGTCGCCGGCAGCGGCCGTGTGGACGCCAGGGGCGATGCTGGACGAACAATAGCACTACGCAGGAGAAATTGACGTCAGTCGGCGAGCGGAAAGGGCAGCCAGGTGAAGAGGACCAACCTCGCGACCGTAGGACGTGCCGGCGTAGGCGAACCCTTTGTTGTTGCAGTAGTTGACGCAGCCGGCCGTCGTCATGGTGTCGGACGCGAAGGACGAGCCGACGAGCGCGCGGCTGTTGGTGCCTTCAGTAACGCAAGACGAGTAAACCCAGCCGGATGGAAGGATGGGCGCCGTCGAGGCGTAGTCGGGGTTGACGAACAGGGTCGTGCGCATGGAACCACCGCAGTTTTCAGTCGACAGGCCGGGGCACTTGACGGAGCATTGCGACGAGGCGACAGTGTCGGTCGTGGCACCGTTGCGAAGCTGCACAAACGCGAAGGGAAACATCAGCACCCGTTTCAGAGATGCTGAGAAGACGGTAAAGAGCCTTTACTTTCGAATCGCACCTGCACTGAGTGCCCCACTGCAATCCGGCAAAGGGCAGCGACTTGGCGGCGCACGCGGAGACGCACTTGCCGACGGTCATGTCCTTGCTCTCGATCGAAATGGCCAGCAGCGACTGCCCGGCAGACGACTCGGCAATGCAACCGACCTCGGTCCAGCCGTCAGGGACGGACGAACTCGCGCTCTTGTAGTCGGCCGTCTCGTTGTAGCTGGCGTCGGATGGCTTGACGGTCACGTTGCCCTGCCAGAGCGGGTTGTCTCCAGGGAGCTTCGGGATCTTGTGCCCGTACCCGACGTCCTCGTCCACGATAGGGAGCTCGATCTGGCACGCAGCAGCGGCCTCCGTGTTGATGTAGGGCTTGAAGACGTCGCACGCGTAGATGTTGCCGCCCGTCTCGGACCCACACGTATCGAGCGCTTCCTGCAGGACCTTCGTGTCCCAGCCGCTGACAAAATCGCCGTGGAAGCCGTACCCCGTCGTGTCGCCGTTGGCAAGGACCCACGTCGGCGAACCGTCCTCGTTGAAGGGGAAGCGGTCGGTGTAGTAGATCTGCGGACGGACGCTGAGGGTCAGCGACAGTCCACCAGAGTGCGATGCAGAATAGGCTGAACTCACGAACTCGTAGAACAGCGAGGGAAGGTGGACGGGAAAGCCAGGAGGGCAGTTGCCGCCCTGGAAGTTGTCGAGCGGGTAGGCGACGTGGCTCTTGTGGTCGGGCGAGTCGAGGTCCTTGCCGTTCCAGCAGCTCGGGAAGAAGACCTGCATGCGCATGCCGTCCGGGCATTGGTGCTTGAAGAAGTCGTTGCGCTGGTCCCACTCAGGGTCGCCGGCATGCCCGCCGGCGTAGTCGAGGCAGACGAACGAAACGGCCTGGTCGGCGTACGACTTGGGGTTGTATGTGCGCCGGTAAGGGTCGCCGGCGACCATGCGCAGGCCCTCGGGGAAGGCGACGATCTTCTCGTTCTTGTTGCCCGGACGTTGAAGGTAGCTGTAGCAGGAACAGAACAAGAGTGTCAGCGATGGGAGGGTTGCACGGCGCAGACGCAGCAGAGCGCACTAAGTCTTGGCGTAATTGCCCATAGCTTCATACGACTGGTCCTTCGGGTCGTAGTAATAAAGCTGCGGGGTCCAGTACGACGACTGAGGGGGTCGGAAGCAAAGTTGGAAGTCAGCTGACGTCCAGCAGATGCTGCGCGACCTCGAGAAGAACACGCACCTTGTCGACCGTGATGGGCGCCGTCGTGCACTTGCTCTTCTGCAGGTCGTCGAAGGTGACCGTCTTGCCGAAGCGGGATGCGCCGAGAACATTGTGCATGTGCTGGGACACCTGGCCGGGCGAGACGATCGGGTCGAGTCGGGTCCGGACGAGTGGCGCCTGGTCGAGGATGAAGAAGGCATTCGCCATGGCCAGGCAGGCGCACAGCGAGATGAGGAGCGCCGGAGAAGGCATACTTGGCCCTGAAAGGTTGGAAGCCGAGGAAGGTGTAGTGGGGAGGGAGGGAAAGAGAGAGAGAGAAGCGACCGGTCGAGGGTTTAACTGATCTGAGGCACGACGTCGGGGGAAAGAAAAGGCTGCGAAACGTCGTCAGCACACCTGGCAAAGGGCAGCAAGGTACACCGTACACGCGGCGGAGGCGTCTCAATGAACTCTCAGAAGGAGAACGCATGGCAAGGAGGAAAGTGGGCAAGGAAGCCAAAGAGGATTGAGACCAACCGGTTGTGCTACAAAGACGGCCGTGGAGCGCAAACGACCTGCGTCTGCGAAGGGCAAGGCAGTGTAGGTGTGCTGAAGAAGCAGTGGGGGCCTCATCTGGCAAAGGACAAGCACAAGGGACTGAAGGAGGAAAGGGACGACCTGCATCAGGGTTAGCACTTGACAAAAGCTCGTTGAGGCCAAGCCGTTCCTGCTCCTGTCTTCGCCCTGCTGGACCCTGCTCGACGATCGAGCCTCGAAGTAAGGCGGAGAAAACACGCGAAGGGGGTGCAAAGCGAGGCGCCTCGCGCGACGTGGCCGCTGAGACCGACCTTGTCTTGACGGGCGTCGTTGATGAAGAGAGATTGCGACCGCTCGATCGAGGAGCCATGCCGAGCGACTTCCTTCCTGCACAATTCATTCTGTGATTGCCGAGAAGGCGGTCAGCATGCGAGCGGAGCTAGACCCGCGTGAGCCGAGGTTGCCAGTGAGCAAAGGGGGGCTGCGGCGGCTGAGGGCTCTTGGTGGTTCGAGGGCAGCGGGCGCGATTGGGCTCCAAGAGCCGTCAGCTGAGCCGCTCACATCATCGGCAGCGACGACAAGCCCCTTTCTGCACTGTGACCAAGAGGCTTCAGCGCACCTCTCTAGGCAGCTCTCGCTGAACGGTCGGCTCTCCGCCATCGGCACCGGTCAGATTGTGATGGGGATGGGCGGTCAGGGAGGACGGCCCGCTCCGCCGCCTGCGAGCACCATCCCTCCTCTCCCGCCCTTCACGGACATCCGCCTGTCGACCTGCGTCGGACCGCTCGCACAGCCACCGGGTGGCCGTGGACCCTGCGGTACGCGTGCCAATCGGACGCCAGCGTGGCTGTCGAGCGTGCCGCACCGAGCTGCCTCCTTATCGAGCATGGGCGCTTGCGCGTCGCCCCTCTCCGCCTCCCTTCCCTTCGCGCTCACTTCGTCTAACGGCATGGCGCCGTACAAGTCGCCGGGCTGTAGAGGGGTTGATGAGCAGAGTAGAGCTGGAGGGCAGCTGTCAGTATTCGCTACCTGGGTCAACGGGGCGTCCGTCGTCGGAGCAGCTGCGCGCGGCTCCCGTGCGTGCTGTCGGCGCAGAGCCTCGGTTGACGCCTCATTGAGCCGGTGTCCAGCTACTGCTATGCTCTCCATGTCTCCATTTTGTTCAGGCGCTTGCCCTCCTTCGGTCAGCGCGAACTCTGCAAGTGACGACGCGTGCAGTACCTCTCAGGGTGTCGACCGCGCGAAAAGGCGACGCGTCGCAGTCCTCCGTCCTTCGAGTCGACATCGACACTACGCCTTCAGCAGCGCTCGGCAAGCTCTTCAGCACTCGTGCCACCCCTCTCAACCTCCGTACACGCTATTCAGACACCCTCTCGCCGCCTGAACACCGCTTCAAGCACCGCACGATGGACAATCCGCACCAAGAGACGCAGGCGCTGCTGCTCACGCGCATCATCAAGACGGTCGAGAAGTGCAACGAGGCCATGAAGGCGCTCAACGGACACCTCTCTGTACGTCTTGCCCCTTCCCGTCCGGCCCTGATTGCGCACGAAAGCTCGGACTGAGCTTGAACGGGCCGGTTGCAGGACGCGCTCGACACCGAGGGCACGCAGGACATCATCGTCGCCGCCCGCCTGTTCGAGCACTACAATCGCAACGTTGCGTACAACCTCGAGCGGATGGAGCTCGAGGCGTCCAAGGAGAAAGCTGCGAAGGAGAAGGAGGCGGAGGCGAAAAAGGAGTGAGGGACGGAGGGCTGAGCAGCAGCTCAGGTCAACCTCGTCTACTGAGCTGAGCGTTGGATCCGACGAGGTGCGTCCGCCAGCTTCTTTAGCGCAGCAACTAGCCAGAGGGCACCGGCTGACTGCAGCGTTCCGTCGACAGGCGCATCATCTCATTCAGGACGCCATGGGCAGCTCGCGTTGCCCTTCTTCGGATAGTCAACACGAGGAGCTACCCGTAGGCCAATCAAGGGTAGCGGAGAAGCTACGTGACTAGGGCTCCAGGTGCGCGCATTTCCCTTTGGCGCTGTCCAGGCTCTGGCTGACCCTCCTTGAGTGCAGGCGACAGGTCCGGCGCGGTCCAGGCTCATGCGCGTGCTGCGCCTTTTCGGACGCCTTGTCTTTCAGGACTCTCGAAAGACCGAGCAGACCGCGGGGAAACGCGCGGACGATAGCGCTTTGCAACCATACCGTTCCGGATAGATGGTTTTGATGGCTGTAGAAGACGTGAGGACGAAAGTTGCGCGCTTCCAGCGGTGTTGCTGTCAACTGCGCACAATGCGCATCCCCTGCGCCGCATCAACCTCAAGCGAACACGCCCAGACGTCGTGAGAAGTGCGCCTACTCCCCGTCAGGGCACTGTTAATGAGACAAAGGAGCGAAGTGCATGAGTCCTGACCAGCGCGTTCTCTTGGTCGTCCTGCGCGCCTTAGCGCGCCCATCCATCCGATCAGCCATCGTCCGCATCGCAAGCCTTCCAACCGGAACCTCCTAGACGCGTTCAGCCCGTTCAGCGCTGGCAGGTTTGCCTCTGACCAGCATGGCGCCCAAGCGGAAGACGCACTTTTCACACGTCGAGATAGAACAGATGCTCGCCGAGGTGCGCGCCGCTCCCTCCTTTCCTCTCAGCCTGGGCGGAGCACCCCTTGCAGCAGCTTGCTGACAAGACCTCTTCGTCCCTTCCGCACTGCAGATCGCGCTTGCCGACACGACATCCGCCTCTAACAGCTCGGATCGTGCCGTTGCGACCTCGGTCGAGAACTTTGAGCCGCTCAACCCGCTGCTGAGGCAGCTGCACCAGTCGCAGTCGACCGCGCTCTTCCTGCGCTCGCTCTCGCAGTTCGTCACGGACCAAGAGGCAGCCATCGAGGCGCTTTGCACAGAGAACTACCTCGACTTCACGAGCTCCGTCTCCACGCTTCTGAGCGTGCGGCAAGGGACGGTACACCTGCGCCATCGGATCGCCGAGCTCGACGCGCAGATGGGCGAGGTCGGGCGCGCGTTGCTCGAGAAGAAGCGCAAGGCACTCGAAGAGCGCGCTGTCAGGGAGCGCGTGGACGAGGGCGTCGAGGCGATGCGGGATGCAATGGAGCTGCTCGAGGGCGTGCAGCGAGTCGGGGGGCTCATCGAGAGCGGCAAGTCCTGGTCGGCGCTGCGGGTGCGTCCCCTTGCTACCCCTCTCCTTCCCCTTGCTCCCCGCTGAAGGGCAACCCTCTCGTTAACAGTCGCTCAACGAGCTCACACACCACCCGGTATCGTCCACGCTGAGTGGCACGCCGCTGTACGCGCACATCCAGTCGCGCCTCCCCCTGCTCCGGCAGACGCTCAAGTCCAAGGTTACGTCGTCGCTTAAGACGTGGCTGTTTGACATCCGGCAGTCGTCAGGCCTGCTGGGCAGGCTCGCGACGGACGAGATGCGCCGCAGAGAGCGGCGTTGGAAGGCAAGGCTGGACAGAGACGTCGTCGGCGCAGGCGGGAGGGGAGCGGGCGGTGTCGGAAGCGCAGTCGAGGAGGGTGTCAACGAGAAGAACGAATGTCCGTCCTTCCCTGTCTTTCTTCTTACACTTCCCTTGCCCTTAAAGCTGACACGGACCTTCGCTCGCCCTCGCAGTCGATATTTTCAATAATGACCAGATCAAGATCGACTTCAAGCCGTTGTACGAGTGTGTGCACATTTACACGGCGCTCAACTCGCTGCCCGAGCTGCAGGCGACGTACCAGGCAGACCGCAGAGTCAGTCTATCATTCTCATCGCCGGTTGGAGCTTCGCACTGACATGAACGCCTGTCTCTTCTCACTGCAGACGCAAGCAAGCTTGATCCTCAGCCCCCACACCCGGCTGAGCCCCGACTCACTCCTCGAGACCCTCCCGGTCCTGCTCGAACAGCTCCTTGGCTTCTTTCTCATCGAAACGCACGTTCTGCAGACAACGACGGCCGCTTCCTCTGGTGCCAAGAGCTTCAGGCGCAAGGAGGACGTCGACGCGCTGTGGATCGAAATGGGTGTGCGCGTGAGGGACGCCGTCAAGAGTGGGCTTGAGGGCTGCAAGGAGATGGAGACTTGGCGCGGGGTCAAGGCTGGCATCGGCATATTCGTGCAGGCGCTCGAGGTGCGTCGTGTTACGTCGCGGCGACTCGACCCTTGCTGACTTGCGCTTGCGCCTGTCAGATCCACGGCTATGTCCCGGACCAGCTCAACGACCTCTTGAGCACGCTGTTTGAAAAGTATCTTGCCTTACTGCAGCTTCAGTACAGCTCAACGCTGGTCTCCGTGCGTATCATCAGTTGCACGCTGGGCTTCGCAGCTGACTCGCACTTGCGCCGCAGGCTGTCGAGCGAGACGACCTCCAACCCATGGTTATCGAGGGACCAGAAGACCTCGACCGCATTCTCAAGATTTGCTGGATGCCGAATGGCTTTGCGCAACGTCTACAAAAGTGCCTTTCTGCTCTTGCCGCTTCCCGTGAGCTCTAGCTGACAGCTTTGCCGCTTGCGCAGGTCGTCCTTCCCCGTCAGCATGCCCTTCTCGCAGGCGTACGCGGTAGCTTGCATCGACATCCGCAGCTTTGTTGACGGCTTCTACTCGTTCATTGAGGGCCTACCCAACACCTCCGCTTCAGATGTCCTTCTTGGTGTCGTGCGTCGTCCTTTAGTCACTTGAGCCCTTGAAATCCGCACAGGCTCACTTCGCCTTCTCGCTGCAGTCGCTGGACGAGCTCCTGACGGACCATGTCGCCAAGACGATGGAGAGGATGCTGGCAAGCATTGGCAGCCTGACGCAGATTGCCCAGCTCGTCGTGAACATGGAGTTCTTCCGGCTTGCGGCTGAAAAGCTGCAGGGTTCGCTCGCCAACATTCGGTGCGCTTCCGTCGTCCTCAAGGGACACTCGCGACTCACCAACGGTATTGCTGACGAATTCTTGTTCTGTGCGCGGCAGAGCCGACATGACTGCAGCCCCGATCAAGCTAGCTTCGATCGGCACGTTCTACCAGACGCTCCTCTCCGCCGAGGCGCGCATCTCCAAGATCATCTCTTCCAAGCTCGACCAATTCTTTGAGCTCGCCGAGCTCGACCTGATGCCCTCCTCGAGGCGGCCCGTCGGTGAGCCAAGCGCGTACCTCGTTGATCTCGTCGAGTTCCTCAAAAACTTTGTGGGCGAGGGATTGAGCGGGCTTGAGGAGCGACGGCAAGGGACCATTTGGAAGAACGCCTGCCAGTACATCGCCAAGACTTGGACGGTGCGTCCATTTTCACCCCTGCTGCCTTGTGAGATTTGCAGCACGCTGACTTCCTTTAACGATCTTGCCTCACGTAGGAATGGCTCGACGGGAACGAGTTTGAGGTCAACGAGAACGGCCTGGCCGACATCAAGTCGGACGTCTCGTACATGGAGGCCGAGATGGCCCGCATCGGCAAGCCCGAGCTCGCCGCCGTGTTTGACGAGCTCAAGATGGTTCGCCATCCGACTCCCTGTCCCTCACATGCTGCCGCTCACTGACGCTTCACCCCGGCCTGGTCAGACCATCACGATCATCCTGAGCGACTCGGTCAAGTCGTACCTGAACCAGCCGACATTCCGGCGCAACTCGGCCGTCGTCCAGCCCAAGCGGCTTGCCAATATCCTCAACAAGGTCGCCCGGCACGGGCTCGCGGCGGGACCATCGAGCGGCAAGGCGTACATGAAGGCGCAGCAGCAAAGGGCGGACAGCGACGCGGTCAGGCGGATGGGGTCCGTGTCGGTGTCGACTGGCGGCAGCAGAACCGGCTCGCCGTCTCAGCACGCATGATCGGTCCCAACTACGACGATAGAGTATCCCCTCCCCGCTTCCTCACGATCTTGATGACCCTGTAACGACTTGGTCTGGACTCCTGAAAGTGCTTGAGTCGTCGGACGCAACCTGCCCGTCGGAAGCAAGATTTCGGGCGGGCCAACTTCGCCCTGCTGCACGCAGCAACCTGCGACGCCTTTCCCATCCACCTTGTCTCCTTACTCCCCTGGCACACAGCACAGCTCGACAATGGGTGTGTCGACTTGCGCTCGTTCCGCGTCAGCGGTTCGTTGATACTGACGTGTCGCCCATCCTTCACCTGCTCCCCGGCAGCCAAGTCGTCGAAGGTCAGCTCGTTCCTTGACCTTGCAGGGGTCCCTCCAACGCAGGATGACACCGGCTGACACGTACAGCTGCCCTTGTCTCACATCGCCTCAGAGCAAGAAGGTGCGGCCTGTCGCTCCTGCTGAGACAGCCCGAGCCCTGCTGACCCCCCCCCCCCCCCCCCCCCCCCCCCCCCCCCCCCCCCCCCCCCCCCCCCCCCCCAACACCCCCCCCCCCCCCCCCCCCCCCCCCCCCCCCCCCCCCCCCCCCCCATTTCCTTTTACTTGTACGTCCTGCCCTACTGCCCGCTACCTGCTCTCAGCTCAATACTAGGCTTTGACCGCCCCTTCGCTGGACGGCAGCCTCTCTCATGCAGAGCGCGGTTCAATGCAAAAAAGAGAGTTCATTACTTCGTAAAGATGGAGACAACGTCCTCGTCCGCGACGACGTGCGACAGGCCGACCTTCTGCGGCTCCTTGCCGAACTTGGACGACACGCCCCAAACGAGCGCGTACCTGCGCGAAGCGGACAAAGGGTCAGGTCAGTGCGAAGCGGGAGGGAAGGGGAAAGGAGAGGGGGTGTACCGGAAGTGCGAGGCGATGGAGCGGTGGACGGCGTGGCAGACGTGCTGTGGCGGGCGGAAGGAGTGGCACGTCAACCCGCGGCCCTTGCACGAAGCTCGACTCGCGGAACCAATCAGGAAAGCAGGGAATGGACGCACCTCGATTGTCGAACCTTTGCGCATGCAGATGGGGTCCGACAGGTCTGGCTGGTCCCCCCGCTTCTTTGTGTAGATCTTGACTAGCGAGAGCTCGCTCCAGATGCCCTCCAGCAAGCCGTCGAGGCTGAGTACGCACGACCCGGCCATCAGCCGTGATTCAGAGTGACTCGCGGGAGGAAACGCACTTGAGCGACATCTCGCACGAGATCGTCAGTGAGCGCGGCATGCGCGAGAGCCGGTCGACCTCCTCCAAGCTGATCGAGTCGGCCTTGTTATAGACCTGCAGCGCGCGCGCCCCTTTGCTGTCAGCTCGCCGCCGGCGTTTCAGAGCAGAGCAGGGCGCACGTAGAGACACGAGACGTATTTACGGTTGCCGATGAGCACGTCGATGAACTGATCTTCGTCGATGTCTTCCTTGATCAAGACGTCGCAGTTGTGCACTGGCGAGGGGGCGCCGCGGGGATGAGCTCGCTGGCGAACGCATGCGCAGGAAGAAAGGGAGGCAAGACCAACTTTTGTAGGACTGCAGGATGCTACGAATCATCTTGTCGTCGATCTTCGTGAGCTTGCAGGTCGCGTTGAGCTGCAGAAGGGCGCAAGGCGAACTCGCAACGTCAGTGAGCACGGGCGGGCGGCAGCGCGCCGAGCGCAGTCATCAAGAAGAGGACGAACCGTGATACCGCCGACCGCTTTCGGCTTGACGACGACGTCTGGCTTCTTCTTGTTCAGCCTGATCCCAACCGCTTCAAGCTCGATTTCCAGCAGCTGCCGCTGCTGCATCTGCTTCGTCGCGTCGAGCATCATGATGATGAGGTCCGCCGTCTTTGCAACCGACACAACCTGCCGCCCGCGCCCGCGACCTTGCGATGCGCCCTCGACGATGCCTGGCAGATCAAGCAGCTGAATCCGGGCGCCTTCGTACTCAATGACTCCCGGGATGGCCTGGCGCGCGCGCGGACGGGGTGCTCGACAATCAGCCGGACGAGCGTAGAAGACCACTGTAAGCCGGGAACGTACCGTAAGCGTCGTGAACTCGTAGCTCGCCGTCTCCGACGCCGTCTTGGTCACAAGCGATAGCAGCGTCGACTTTCCGACGGAAGGGAAGCCCTGGGGAGCGCGCGTCGAGCCCAAGGTCAGCCTGTGCGCCAGATTTGCGCCTTCAGAGGCCGGTACAGCAATCGCCAGCCCTTATGCCCTCACGTAGCTCCGCTTCCTATCGCAAGGGTGCCAAGGCGCTGCTCTGCACTTCAAGAGGAACGACTCACGATGAGCGCAACGCGCGCGTCTCCGCTCTTCATGACGTCGAACCCGTCCCCTCCCTTGCCGCCCTTCTTCTCAGGTTCAAGCAGCATCGCCCTGTATTTTGCAAGCTTGGCCTTGAGCGTGCCGAGGTGGTACTCTGCGGGCCCGAAAGGCGGGTCGGACAAGGCGTCAGCTGCGGGCAGGGGGGGGGGGGGCTACAGGGAAGAGGACGCAGGAACGCACCCGTCGCCTTGTTCTTCTGCGTGCGGCTCATCTCCAGCTTGACAGCCTCCATCTGCAGCGTCGGGACCGTGGCCGAGCACGAGCAAGAGTCGGGTGTACGAGGGCATGACAGGGTCAGCTCTGAGGCTCAGCCCACGGGGGGAGGACGGGCGAACCGAGCCGAGCGACGCACCTTCTCGAGGACACCCATCGTCGGCGATACTCAACCCGCTCCGGGGACCGGTTCCGTGTGCGTCTTGCGGGTGTGAGGTGAAGCGAAGGGGTTGCCCGATGGCTGCTGTGGGAAGGAAGGCAAGGGGGCTCAAGCAGATTGTCGGCGGGTCGTCGTCGCAGGCGAAGTCGTCGAGGCTGGCCAGGTGGGGTATGAGAGCAGGATCGTCCACTTGGGTGCAATGAACTGCATCGCACATCCAACAGGGGAGCGCGCACCAGAACAGTCATCTCAGCCGGTTGACTGCTTTGTGCCTTCAAGGAGGCTGGGCGGAGGCCGAGGAGGAAAGGTGGCCGGCCGGCAGCGCGGACGCGCTGCTTGCGTGCGCACTCGTTCTCCCTTGCAACACTCTGAGGAGGGCCTCCGCGCAGCCGCCGGTCTTCCTCACACAGTAACGGAAGCCTACAAGTATCCCTGACTACTGTGCTTGAAGGGGAGTCAACATCGACTGCCTGAGGCGGCGAGGTCGGGCGCGCGCAGCAGCAGGGGCGAGCACCAGACGACCGGGGCGAAGACGACCACGCCGCCAACGCCGACATCACCAAGCTGACAGCTTACGCCGACAGAGCAGTGGGCTGACAGGACGCGTGTTGCTTGACGGCGGCTGTCGACATCGGGTGCAGCAGCTTCCGTGCGGACAACCAGCCGGCAAGCTGCTGTCGCGACCTCCGGCCGCACTTCTCGCCCAGTAAAGCCTCTGGCCTGGCTTATCAGCTCGCTCTTGTGACTCGGACTGTCACCGCTGATGCTCTCCGATGGGTGCAGCTGGAGCGAAGGTCGTGGGCCGGCGTCGTGAGGTCGGGTGTTGCCTCACGCACAACACCTCTCTTCCTGCGACTACCCAGATAACCAGCTCGCACCTTCATCAGGGATTCAGCAGCCTCTACATCGAATGCGCATTCATCACGAGCCTTTCAAGTGTCGTCGCTGTAGAACGCCCTCGGCTCCTTCAGTCAGCATCGCAGGTCGATCGTGCGCGCCCCTTCGGCCTCCACCCCGCGCTCACTGCGCCCGTGTCGACCTCAAGAACTCGTCAGACTTCTTTCCCTCCAACGTCGACTCCTCCTCTACTAGACGCTAGACAAGACACTCGACACCATGACCCGTTTTGGAGACACCATCTCGCTCGGCGGCAAGCCCGTCGCACGCACCGTCGCCCTCGCGCCTCTGACGCGTCTCGTACGTCCCAAGCTCGGCGGCACACTGCGGGTTCCTGCTTGCTAACTACCACCCTGCGCGTCGTGTAGCGCAACACACCTGATAAGCAGGTCCCAACGGACCTCCACGTCGAGTACTACAAACAGCGAGGTGTGTTCGGACTGCTCGAAGGGAGAACGGGCTAGTGCGATGGCGGGGTTGACGCTGGACTGCGCCTCTCCTCCTCGGCTCATCTTGGCTTCAACGCTCGGACGCAGCCTCGAAGAACGGGCTCCTGATCACGGAGGCGACGTTTATCGCGCGCGAGGTGCGCTCTCAGCCGCCTCTTCTCCGTCGACGGCTCAGCGCTGACGTGTTTCCTTTCGGCAGGCCGGAGGAACGTCGCCCACTACTTTGCGGACTCAAGAGCGCAGGTCTGACCAGTGCTTCGCTCCCTGGGACGCAGGGTACCCGTATTCGCCTGGCTTGTACAACGATGAGCAGATTGAGGCGTGGAAGAAGGTCACCTCCGCCGTGCACGACAAGGTGCGTCTGCGCACCCCCCCCCCCCCCCCTTCTGTGACGCAGCGCTGCGCTGATACGCACATACACCCCGCATTCCGCGCTCGCCAGGAAGGCCTGATTTACACTCAGCTTTGGGCGCTTGGCCGCGCAAACTGCGACCCACCGCTGCACGACCACTTGCCAGACGTCGTCACGGTCGGGCCGTCTGCCGGGGTCGGGCTGAAGGACGAGTACCCGCCGAAGGAGTTGAGCATCGAGGACATCCAGCGTGCGCTTCTTCGGTCCTCCGTATCTGCTGCGCATAGGTTGAGACGGTCACTGACGAGGAGTTGTCGTCGGTGCCGGGTTGCAGGGTACATCGGTCACTACCGTCAGGCGGCCCTCAACGCCGACAAGGCTGGCTTCGACGGCGTTGAAGTGCACCACGCCAATGTCCGCCCTCTCCCTCCTCACCCCCTTCACCCTTTACGCTGACACCCTCTGCCTTTTCCCTACACACAGGGCTACCTTCCCGACCAATTCCTTCAATCGAGCGCCAATAAGCGGACGGACGCGTATGGCGGCTCGCTCGAGAACCGCGCCAGGTTCGGGCTTGAGGCGGTCGCCGCGGCCGTTGACGCCATCGGGCAGGAGCGCGTGGGCGTCAGGTTGAGCCCTTGGGGGACGTTCCGTGCGTTTCCTCCTCTTTTCTTTGTGTGCCTTCTCGCGCGCGACGTACGCTCACTTGGAGCTGACACGCGTCGCAGAGGGCATGGGCGAGCGCAACCCGTACGAGACCTTCGGCTACGTCGTCTCGGAGCTCACGCGGCGCTTCCCAAGGCTCGCGTACGTCCACTTTGTCAAGCCGCGCGAATGGTTCCCCGAGGCCAAGACGTTCGGGACGGACCATCTCGACAAGGACATCACGCCGTCGAACGATCGCGTACGTTCCTTCCTCCTCCCTCTTTCTTCACTCGCGCGCGAGCCTTTGTCCGACTGAAGATTACCCCTGCAATGCACGTCCGCCAGTTCCGCGCCATCATCCGAGGGCTCGACCCGGCCCAGGTCGGCGACGACGAGACGTACGTCTTCCCGGACCCGACGCCCGAGCGGCCGACCGTCGTGCTCGAGGCGGGCGCGTTTGGACTCGAGGACACGCGTGCGCACACGGTGCGGACGGGGGACCTGGTTGCTATCGGGCGGTCGTTCAGTGCGTCCCTGCCTTCCCCTTTTGACACCCCTGTTGCCCACCCTCTGCCCCTGCTGCAGACCAGCCAGCTGACCAACTCTCAACCCGCGCTCGTCCTGCGCACAGTTTCCAACCCGGACCTGCCCGCCCGCCTGGTACACAACGTCCCGCTCGCGCCGTACAACCGCGACACGTTCTACACGCACGGCGCGGAGGGCTACGTCGACTACCCGTCTGCGGAGGGTCTGAGGGCGCAGGCGTAGGCACCAGGCAGGGCCGGTAGGGCGACGTAGGCTCGTAAGAGGGCCCGCGTGATCGAGGGAGTTGGACCGGATGCGCAATGTGAGCTGATGCAGTCACGTCTGCTGTGGTAGATGCATGCGGGCGTACGTCGACTGTCTGCGAGCTGCCCGTAGCGCCGTCCACGCATGCAGAGTCGCTCGCGCGCTGCACTGCACGGGAGGGAACCGCCGTACTGCACATGGGTCGAATCAGGGGGGGGGGGGGGGGGGGGGTACGTCAGGGTGAAATTCCCCCGTGGAAAAAAAATAATGAGCGGGGGCGGGCTGATTCCACAAAGGGGGGGGGGGGGGGGGAACACACCGCGTGAA
>MVAM01000246.1:3191-22842 GCA_014825675.1 Cystofilobasidium ferigula
CGAAAAACGGCTGTGGATCCTTTTTTAAGTGGTGTGTTTTATAATTTTTTTTTTGTGTTTTTCAGTGGGGCCAAATCACCCCTGTTTGGGTCAAAGCCCACCCCCCCCCCCCCCCCCCCCCCTCCCCCAGTCCCCCTAGCTATGACCACGTAGACATCTCCCACATCCGTCCCTTGCCCCCTGCCCTCCCCCTTCCGCCGTCGTCCAGCACGGCCCATCGGAGCCCGCAAACACCGCTCTTCCGCTCGCGTCGTCCCTTCCCGCGGTCGCTGCATGCCTCCCGGCCATGGCCCCCAGATCCCACACCCCCGCAGCCGCAGCCGCCGACGGCGACGCAGCCATGGCCTCGCCGTCGTCCTCCCTCCCGCGTCCGTCGCCCTCGCCGCTCTTCGCCTTGTCCTCGTCATCGTTCGCCGCTGCCGGCGGGCGGCCCCTCGGACCGGCTTCAGCAACGCCGCCGCCGCCGACCGCAGCACCGGCCCTGCGCTTTCCCTCGACCTTCGCCGCCTTCGGCCTGCCGACCTCGCCCGGCAGCAGCAGCGGCGGCGGCGGTGGGAGCGCGCACGACGCGTGGCTCGCCACCGGCGGTGGGGCGGGTGCAGCGGGGTTGGACGCGTACCCCTTGTTCCAGCGCCGTCTCCGCCGCGGGTCGACGCTGTCGCTTGCGAATCACACGAGCGCCGGTGCCGGCACAGGCGACGACGACGACGACGATGACGATGATAACGACGACAGGAGGGACCCGACCGTGCAGGCGCTTCCTCCAGGCCCGTTCGCGTTCGTCCCGCCGCCGCCATCAGCGAGTGCGAACGCGAGGCCGCCGCACACGCCGCCGAACGCCGGCGGCGGGCTCGGCAGCGCGTCCGCCCTCGCCGTAGCGGCAGCAGCAGCAGGTACGGCGTCTTGCCGCCCGTCGTCGTCGTCGTCGTCGTCGTCGTCCTCGGCGATGGTCGTCTCCCCCGCGGCGTCGAGCAAAGCCAGGCTCCGGTCGGCCTCCCCGCCTCCGCTGCAGCCGCCGCAGGGGCCGACGCTCAACCCGCCGCAGTTCCGCGACGGCGGCGCGCTGGGCGCCGGGGCGAGGCAGCCGGGTGCGCGGCTCGGCATGCAGCGCGCACACTCGTTCACGGGCGTCCACGGCGCGCAGGCCAGAGGCAACGACCGCTGCGCGCTCGACGCGCCGCCACCTTCGGCGGAGGACCGGTCCCCCTTGCCGGCGGCGGGCGGTGGCTGCGAGGGGGACGACGACCGCTCGCGCGCGCCCGTGCCACCCGCGGTGCGGCCCATCACGCGCAGGGGGAGCCTGTACCCCAAGCCGCGGGCGCACACGGCGACGGCCCGCCTGCTCGCCGAGGACGTCGTCGCGGCCGAGATCCGGAGCGAGGCCCACATGACGCGCCTGCTGCTCGCCGCGCACTCGGCCGCGCCCGCGTCACCTGCCGCCGGCGGCGCCCGCGGCGGTGGCGGTCACGCGCAGGGCGGCGCGGCGCTCGCGCATCGGTCGGCGAGGGGCAGGTTCCCGGAGGACGCCGACGACGCCGACTCGGACATCTTTGACTCGGCTGCCGGCGCGAGCAGCGCGAGCTCGAGCGACGACGACTTTGGCTGCGGCGGCATGCTCGACGACGACGCCGACCTGCGCCTGCCGCCCGCGCTGCCGCCGCCGCCGCCGCCGCCGCCGCCCAACTCGGTCGCGCCCGTGCTCGGGCAGTTCATGCCGCGCGACCGGTTCCCCGCCGCCGCCGGCTCGTCGGCAGCAGCGCAGGGTCCGAGCGCCTTCGGCCAAGCGCTTCACGCGGCGCTCGCAGCCCACCCAACCGCCGTCGCTCCGCCGCCGGAGGCGCTCGCATCGCCCCTCGTCGCCGCGCCCGGCTTGCTGCTGACGCACCGCACAGGCACCGCGGGCGACGGCGCCGACGCGCCGATGGGGTTCAGTCCAAAGTCGGCGAACGCGAGTCCTGCCGGTGCGTGGCGCGAGCCCGGGGCGAGCGGGCGGGTCGGCAAGCGCAAGGCGGCGGCAGAAGAGGTGCGTCTTCGTCACACACACACACACACTCTCTCTCTCTCTCTCTCTCTCTCTCTCCCTCTCTCTCTCTCTTCTTCGCCCCGGTTTACCGACTCTGCGCGTCAAGGGCGGGTTGCTGACACCTCGCACGAACGCAATACCACGAGCAGCGGTTCGACCCGTACAGCGCAAAGCGGCGGGCCGTCTCGCCCTCGACCGTCTCGGCGCCCAGCAGCAACGGCGGGCTGTTTGCCTTCCCCCCGCCGGCGGCCTCCCCGACGACGACGACGACGACGCACCGCCGCAGCCCCGCCCGCGCAGACGGCGGCGCGCCTCCTTCCGCGGCCGGCGCGCTCCCGATCCCCATCTCGCCCGCGCCGAGCGCCCACGCAGCGTCCTTCCCCTCGCCGTCGGCCGGGGGACTCGCGCCCGGCCCGGGCTCGCCGTACGGGCTCTACACGACGTCGCGGGCGTCCCGCGCCGGCTCGCCCGTCCCCCAGCCGCTGCCGTCGACGAGCGCGGGCCGGCTGCTCGGCGGGAGCGCACCGGGGCTCGCGGCGGGCCTCGGGATGAGCCTGCTGCTGCAGCACAGGGAGGGCCGGCGGGCCGAGGCGCAGGCGCAGGCGGGCGGCGGGGGGTGGGACGGCGCGGCCGGGCTCGGGGCGCTCAAGCTGGAGGGTGAGCCAGGGTCAGGAGCGGGAGAGGACCATGCCATCTAGACCACGCCTGCAGGCAAGGGCTAACGGCAAGCTACCAGCTCGCGCAACGGGACGTGTCGACAGCTCGCACGGCGCCCGCAGCCAGAAAGAGACACCGCGCACGAGAGAAAGAAAAGGGGGGTTGAGGATGCATCGATAGCGTTCTGCCCCCCTCCCTTCGCAAGAAGCAACCGCTGCGTGCGCCCGGGCTCACTTGCCGAGCCTCTTCCTTATCGCGCGCTGGGCCTGCGAGACGAGACGCGAACCAATGGGTCAGACACCCTTCCAGCGCACACCAGGTCAAGGGGAAAGGGAACAAAGGGGGGAAAGAGGGCGGGAGAGGGGGGAAGGGGGGCAGGGGGACGGCACCTTCATGCGCTTCTTGTACTTGTGCTTGCTCATCTTCTTCTTCCGCTTGCGGATGACCGAGTCGAGCCTGACGCCGATCTCCTCGCCGTCCTCCTCCACCGCCTCGTCCACCGCCCGCCGGAACGCATCGAACACCCGGAGCGCCCGCACGCCCGCGGGCGACACGCCGCGGTCGGGCTCGGCCTCGGCCGCCAGCTGGGCGAGCGCCGTCTGCCGGAACAGCGCGTGCGTGACGTACGACTCGTCCTCGTCGAGCTGCACCACCGGCGCCTGGGCGGCGCGGGCGGCCTGGTGCGCCTGGAACGGCGTCGGCGCGCGGGCGTGGTGCGCGTGCGCCGCGGGGAACCAGGTGGTGATCTCGCTCTCGAGCGCCCAGACGGTCGGGTCGGGCGCGTCGGGGTCGGTGGCCTCTGCGGCGGCGGCGGAGGACGGGCGGGGGAAGAGCCAGTCGTGCGAGAGCACGGTAGGCAGGACCGGCGGGTTGGCCGTGCTGAGGATCGGAGGGAGCGTAGGGCGGGAGGACGACGAGGCCGGAGGCGAGGAGGAAGACGAAGGGGCGGCCGAGCTACTGCTGCTGCTGCTGCTGCTGCTGCTGGTGGCACGCGCGCCCGTCTTCAAGCAGAGCGGCACGCCCCCGGCCGGAGCCGGTGCGGTCGCCGCCGCGGGCGAGGGGGCGGAAGGCGGCGGCGGCGGCGGCGAGGAAGACGGGACGTCGCGGTCGACGGCCGGGCGCGGGCGGGTCGTCGCGAACAGCCTGCCTGCAGCCGGGCGGCCGAGGCGGGGTGCGAGCTTGGCGACGAGCATCGTGGATGGGTCTGGCCGGAGGGGGTGGTGGTCGTCGTCGTCAGGGTCAAGGGGGGGGGAAGGAGCGCTGCAGAGGACGACCGCCGCCGCCGGAGTGCGAAAACGCGGCATCGACTTCGCATGGCTTATACGGCCCCTTGATTCGCACGCACAGACCGTCGTCATCGGGCGGGACACAGGAAGCTACATGGGAGGGCCGACACTCGGTCCGAAGAGGGAGAGAGAGAGCGAGAGCGAGAGGGACGGCTGGCGGTCGGGGTTGACGGCCTTCGTTTGCGCGCCAGCTGCGGACGACGGGAGGAACAAGAGCAGGGCAGATAAGGACGAGCGTTCGGACAGAGAGCGGACGGAGAAGAGGGTGTACATCAGCGGACTTGGGGAGGAGGAGGAAGAGGAGGGGGGTCGTGAGTTGCCGAATTCATTCTAGGGGTCTGCTCCAGGGGGGGGGGGGGAGGCAATGGAAGCCGTCAGTGAGCGCCCTCCTCAAGGGTGAATGAGGCAGACGAATCCAACAGAGACGAAGGCCTACAGAGGGAAAGAGCGGCACGCACATGGCCATCTGGAGGAACGGGTGCGACAGCGCGCCGCGCACGTCGAGCCGCTTCTCCGGGTCAAAGTGCAGCAGCCTGCGGATCAGGTCGCAGAAGCGCTGGCCGACGACCGTGTGCTGCGGTATGATGGCCTGCTCCGTCGAGCGCGCATGCGATGGCAAGGGAGGGCAACGTTAGGGACTGGGACGAGCCGTGCGGGGGACGCGGGAGGACGCACCTCGAGCGTCTTCATCCCCTTGAGGAACTTCTTGGACGCCTTGTCCGTCGTCGCGTTCGGGTAGTCGAGCTTGGAGCCCTTGAAGAATTCTGGCTTGGCGCGCCTGTCACCCCGTAGACGTTGCGTGTCAGCCTCTGTGCGCCACTCCGCGGTCCTTGGGAGTGTCGGGGGTGAAAGGAGAAGAAGGACGCACTGCCCGCGGCGCGCAAAATCGGCCGGCATCTTGCCCATCACGATCTCCATCATGACGAGGTGCTCGAGGTTGCCGTGCGTCTGGAACAGGGCCTCGCCCGTGAAAAACTCGACGAGGATGCAGCCGATCGAGAACATGTCGCACGGGTAGGACCATCCGAGGCCTTTCGCACGCACGAAGCGCCGGGCGTCAGCGTGACCGACAGGCAGGAAGAGGAGGAAGGACACACCAAAGATGATCTCGGGCGCGCGGTAGTGCCGCGTGGAGACGACGGTCGAGTGGTACTCGCGCTCAAACGTCGCCGAGCCAAAGTCGATCAGCCGGATGTCGCTGTTGTTGAGCACCATCCGCTTCTCGTGCGGCGCCGTCTGCGGAGCAATGTTGGAGGAGGAAGCGTCAGCAAGCGCTCTGAAGGGCCGGAAGAAGGGAAAAGAAGAGAGCGCGCACCCGCGAGGGCATCGGCCGAGACGACGAGTCCGCGAGGAGGATGTTCTCTGGCTTCAGATCGGTGTGCACGAGCCCAAGCCGGTGCATATCTGTGAGGGACAGAAACAAGGCCGCCGTCAGCGTCGAACGCTGCAGACGCTACGAGCTTCTCCGGACTCACAGGCGACGCTCGTGAGCAGCTGGCGCGCAAAGTCCTGGATGTGCGCCATCGGGAACGGGATGAAGTTGTTCTCCTTGAGAAAGTCGAAGACGGACGATCCGAGCAGCTCGAACACGAGGCACACGTGGTTCTTGTGGTCGAGCAGCTCGTGCAGGTGGATGCATTTGCTGCGGCGAGGCAAGACCGGAGAGAGCCGTCAGCTAACCAAGATGAACGGGCAAAGGATGCAACAACAACGCACTTGACGTTGTACGGATCGCCCCGCTTGAGCTCATTCAGGACGCGGATCTCGATCCGGCTCGCGTCGCGGTACTTCTGGACGGCGCGGATGATTTTGACGGCGTAGCGCCTAGTCGGGTCCTGCCGGTCGACGCACTCGACAACCTTGCCGAACGTGCCCTCGCCGAGCTTGCGCACGATGCGGTCTGCGAAGGTCCCCGTGCGCACGAGTGTCAATCCAATGCTCCTAGCAAGCAACGTCAGGGAGGCGGGGGGGGGGGGACAAACAGCGGCCCGCAATCTCATCGCCGATGTTGATGATGTAGTGGCCCTCCGCGTCGTCGCATGGCGGCGCTTTTGGTGGCGGTGGGGGTGCGACAGCGGTCGTCGTTCTCGAGGACTGCACGGCAGATGCGAAGTCAGACTTAGCAAAACGCGACGGGAGAGGTCAGACGAAGCGGCGGATACGCACCGTGCCGTTGACGGTCGTCCTGCTCGCCTTAACCACGCCGGTCGACGGGTCCTCCGCCTTGCGCTTCTTCGACCCGCTCGCCGCCGGCTGCTGCTGCTGCTGAGCATACCCGCCATACCCTCCATCAACGGCGCTTGCCGCCGCGGCCTGCTGCTGGGCCTTTGCGCGGGTCCTGCCCGACGGCGGGGGCGTGTCCTCGAGGATGATGACGTCGCGCACTGCGCCGGTCGGCAGCTGCTGCTTCTCGACCTTGTACCCGACCGCCGAGCTCGTGGAGACGGTCGACCCCGCTGCTCGGGACGTGCGCGTCGCGCTGGGCGCGGAGCGGAGCGAGCCGGACGTCGTCGCTGTCGAGGCACCGTCCTGTTTCCGTCGAGCCCTGCTGCTTTTGGCGCGATTGAGAAGGAGGCAAGGAGTCAGTATTGACTGTGACGCTAAGAACGACGGGCAGGTCATTGAGGAGGGTGGAAGGACGCACCTGGACGAAGCGACGGTCGTGGCAGATCCTGCCGATGCTGCTGCTGCTCGGGGCATGTCTGGGTAGGTATCTGCTGGTCGGTAGTACGAGTCGCGCGGAGGGAGGTAGGCGGACTGATCGTCGCGATCCGAGGAATAGGATGGGTAGCCGGTGGGAGGTCCGCGCAATGAGGAGGAAGCGGTGGAGGAGTACTGGAGATGACGCTCGGCGGCGGCGACGTCGGCGGGATGGAACGGGGCGCTCGACGACGGGAGGTAGGCTTGCTGCTGCTCTGGGTCCCGGCGGGAAGACGCGTAGGGCTGCTGGTAGGAGTTGTCGGCCAGATACCGCTGCTGCTGGTGCTCGGGCGGGGTGTAGACCCTTTGGGAGTGACGGGACGGGGCGGGATGGGCGATTTGGCTCGGGCGGTAGGGTGACCTGGAGCGCCGGCGGTCTGGCTGCTGCTGGCTGTAGAGGGCACGCGAGGAGGACGGATACAACGGCGCTGCGGATGGGTAGGGCAGCTGCCTGCTGCTGGTGCTGTGGTAGTCTGCGGCCCTCGGGTAGGTCGGCGGGGCGAGCTGGTGCTCCCTGCGCGCGTCGGGGGCAGGGTCGCGGTGGTCGCGCGGGAGGAGGTGGGGGTGGGGACGGCTGTACGGGGGAGGGAGGACCGTGCTGTAGGGGTCCATCCAAGGCTTGCGGCGGGTGCTACGAAGGAGGAGCGGATGGGGATGACGGTTGGTCCGAGGGGCGGCGGGCCCAGCCGCTTCATCGACGCACGCGCGCGGGCGGGAAGCCTGAAAAGCCTGGTTAGCCCAGCGGACGACG
The DNA here is from genome assembly GCA_014825675.1 of Cystofilobasidium ferigula. Classification (NCBI taxonomy): domain Eukaryota; kingdom Fungi; phylum Basidiomycota; class Tremellomycetes; order Cystofilobasidiales; family Cystofilobasidiaceae; genus Cystofilobasidium; species Cystofilobasidium ferigula. Next base: position 10,609 of record MVAM01000246.1, read on the forward strand.
ACGCCTCATCTCACCTTCGACTGACAACGGCGGACGGCCTGGCGACCAGAATGATGCTGTTGATACGTTTGCTGACTCCTCGCTAACAGCTGAGGGTTCGCGCTGGTCGCCTGGCGGGATGGAGGGCTTGCGCGCGCCTCCCCTGCCTCAACCCCCCAGCATCTCCGAGCTTGAAGGCCGGTTAGAGCGCCGGCCGACCGGACATTGAGAGGCTGGCTCTGCGCACAGACTTGGGCGTCCTCCCTCGCTGCGTGCGCGAGAGCGCATCTGACGGGTGGCGGAACGGACTCGAAGGGGCCGTCCAGTCCTTTTACGCTCGACATGCCCTGCACCCGGCCTCTTCACGACGACCGACACTCTGGCAGGCAATGCAAGCCGCTCGGTGGATGCGGTCGTGCGCGAGAAACCTCTTCGGCAACTTGCAGACTGGCGATCGCCAGTGTGACACCTCTCCAAGCCCCGTACAAGGCGCGTCCGCTGACGATCTCGTCCCGCTCTCCTTGAACTAGCTGCAGCACCTCGGCTTGATGGACTGTTTGGTGTGCGCAGGTCGCTGACTGCGTCCTGCCGAGTCTTGCAAAGGTCCGTCTCGTGCCATCTATATCCTCCTTGCGTTCACCCCTGCCCGCTGCTCAATCACTGATGCCTCGCCTTCCTTCTTGAGTGCGCTCTACCTCCTTCACCTCCTTAGCTATAAAATGTCTCCTTGACCCTTCCTGCTCCCTCGGCTTGACCAGATCACGCACGACCGACCGCCGCACCCTTCAAACAAGGGGCGTTCGCTTCCTGATTATGACTACCCCGACCCTTGTCCTCCTGCCCACCGCACACTCTGGGCCATCGCTCGCTCATCCGGCCAACATCCATCTGCACCTAAGCCGCTTTGCTCTGACAGGGGCTTTCTGTATCTGGAGTCCTGAAACGGAGATGAAGTCGATGTCATCACAGAACGGTGCTAGCGATACAGAGCGTGCAAACAAAACAAGAGGATGCGAGTGGGTGTAGATGTACAAGAGGCGCGTGGAGGATCCCGGGCGTGTAGGCGTCTAGAAGAAGGCCTTGGCGAGGTCGAGCACCTTCTTTGCGCTCTCGCCCTTCTTGCCGTCGCCGACCTCCTTCTCGAGGTCCTTGTAGAGGCCCTCGACCTCCTTCTTGACCTGGTCCTTCATCTTGCCGACGGCCTGCTCCCACTCCTTCTGCTTGGCCTCGGCGTCCGACGTCTTCTCGCCCGACTTGGCCGAGTCCTTAGCCGCGTCGGCCGTCGACTCGACCGACGGCGCAGAGTCGAGCGTCTTCTGCAGCTCGGTCGAGAGCTTCTCGATGCGCTTCTGGAGGTCGCCAGAGAAGCCACCGGCGGACGCTGTGGAGAGAGGATAGAGTGGGTGAGCTCATAAGTCGAGGGAGATTCGAAAGCATGGGATGACAACGCACACTTGAGCGTCGACGTGAGCGTCTCGACCTGCTTCTTGGTCGATGCAAACTTTGCCTTGCCGTCCTTGGCCGCCGAGTTGCCCTCGCTGCCGAGCTTGGCGCCGGCCTGCTGGAGCGTGATGGCGAGGAGCGATGCGAGCGCAGGCGAGAAGCTCTTGACAGTGCCGACAACCTTGTCCGAGTCGACGAGGTTGGCGGCGTCCTCGAGCTTGCCCTGGCCGACCTCAGCCAGCTGCTTGGCCTGCTTGACGAGCTTCTCAGTGTCGAGCTTACCGCCCTTAGCCGCAAGCCACGACTCGATCTGGTCGGCCGGGAGGCCGGCCTTGGTGGCGACGTCCTTGATCTGCTGGATGATCTTGTCGAGGTCCTCAGCGTCGGCTGCGGCAGAGATGCAACCGTCCATTCTTCAGTCATCTGACGTGCAGTCCCACTCCCCGGCAAGTGGACGCACCATCCTTGAGCTGCTTGACAAAGTCCTCGACCGAGCCCTTCTTGTCCTTGTTGATCTCCTGCGCCTTGGCGTACAGCTTCTTGGCCGTCGCCTCGAGCTCCTTGAGCTGGTCGCCGCCCTCGGCCTTGATCTTCTCGGTCACCTTGGACCAGTCGCCCGACGCAAGCGCGAGCGCGAGCGGGCCAGAGGCGGGGATCGCGGACGAGATGTACTTGATGATACCCTTCCACTCGTCGCCGACGTGCTCCTCAATGTTGCCGAGCAGGCTCTGTGCGCGTACCAGTTAGACACATCAGCACAAGGGCGATGGAAGAGGTCCGGACGAGGCAACACACCTTCCAGTCGACGTCCTGAATCTTGCCCTTGGCATCCTTGAGCGCGCCCTCGACCTGCTGGACGTAGGGCTCGACGTCCTTGCCGCCGACCTTCTTGATCTTCTCAATCACGGCGTCGACGTCCTGGTTCTTGAGGTCGTCCGTCAGCCCGTTGAAAAACGCCGACACGCCGCCGTGCTCCTGGATCTTGGCGTAGAGCGTCTGCGAGATGGCGAGCGCCGGGCCGAGGCCGGCGAGCGACGCAACCTGCGACGTCTGCGATGGCGGCAGGGAACCGAAATCATCACCGTCAGTCTCCCTGCCAGCAACGAAGGACTGCAGGGGAGTAGAAGCAAAGACGTACGAGACCAGACGCCTGCTGGCCAGAGGCCTTGGCCGTGTCGATGGCAGTGTGCGCCTTCTCGGCCAGCTCGCGGATTGGCTTCGTGTAGATGTAGCCGGCCGTGCCGCCCGCGACGAGGACGCCGAGGACGATCCACATCTGTCAGGCACGCACGTGAAGGCGAGATGGACGGAGGGTCAGCTGGATGACCGCGCGAGGATGAGACAGGCGGGAAGGAGACGGACGGGCGTGTGCGTGTACACGGGCGAGGCGGCGGGCTGGCCGGTCGCATACGAGCGCACCGACGGGCGAGCAATGGACGCGCGCTGGGTCGCAGAGGGAGGATCAGGTTAGGCGAGGTCGAGTTGAGGGCGAGGGCTGAAAAAGAGATGCTCACGGGCGCGGCGAGGGCAGCAGATGGACGGGCGGCGAGGCGGATGGCGGGGCGTGCGGCGGCGGCGGAGCGGAGTACAGACATGGTGTTTGAGAGAGGAGGTGTAGCAGGGGAGAGAGAGGAGGGACGAGGAGGAAGAAGGGGCGATGGTGGTTGATGAAGGTCAGTCAGCGGAGGACGAGGTTCGGGCTCAAGAGCGAAGTGAGGCAGGAGGCGAGCGATGACGTCGCAGCGTCATCCTGCCAGCTGGCACCTACGTCGACCACTTGTCGGACGACGCCACTTGCGCTCATCGGTGGTCCTGCATGCCCGTCTGCGGGCCTTTGAGGCAACATCATGGAGAGGAACCACAGTGCAGAAGTCGGAGGAGGGAGCGTTACAACGAGAGGAGGAGGATGCGGGAGACAAGCAGGGAAGAGAGAGCAAGACTTGCAACAGCGACAGTGACAGGGGAGGTGTGACGACAGCCCAGGGGGATCGAACGAGTGACAAGGAAGGACAGAGAACCCGGAGAGAAGAAAGAAAGTGTCCGCGGAAGAGAGGAAGGAGGATCGATAGGGTGTATGCGCTAGCTCTGCGCGCCGAGGACGGGGAACGAAGGGGGATGGTACGCGCCGCCCGCCTCCTGGAACGCGTGCATCAGCGGCGGAGGGTACCACTCCTGCTGCTGCTGCTGCTGCTGCTGCTGCTGCTGCTGCTGCTGCTGCTGCTGAGGTGGGTTGCCGAGCTGCTGGCCGGCGCCGAGGTACTCCGGCTGCGACGGCGCTGCGAGGTACGATTGAGGCGGCGGCAGCGCGTTCCCGCCGAGAAACTGGCCGAGCAGGTGCGGCGGCGGCGTCGGGTGGCTCATCGGCTGCGGCGAGTACTGCAGAGCCGGTACGGATGGAAGCCGGTTGGCGAGGTCCCCCTGCGGCGGCGGGGGCGGCGGGGCGAGCGCGTACGGCGACCGCAGCGGCACGGGCGACGAGTGGTACGAGGCCGACGAGTGCAGGTCCGCCGGGCCGTGCTGGCTGATCGCGGGCGACACGGGCGGCATGATCCCTTGCTGCTGCTGGTAGGGGTAAAAGGCCGACGACTGCGATTGAGCAGGCGAGTGGAGCGACATGGCCGACAGCTGCGGATGCGGCGACAGCGAGGGGTGCGGCGAGTTGTGGTTCGAGTGCTGCGAGTGGCTCGCCGGCGAGAGCGAGTGCTGCTGCTGCTGCTGCTGCTGTTGGGGCTGCTGCTGCGACTGAGACTGCTGCGGGGGCTGGAGCTGCTCGTGCACCGAGTGCACCGACGGGTGTCGGGAGTGTGCCGGCCTGCCGCTACCGCCGCCGACGACGGTGCTCTGCAGCGAATCATGGGACAAGTGGCCGGTAAAAGGCGGCCCAGGATGCTGAAGAACCGGCGGCGGCTGAGCGTACGACGGCTGCTGCTGATGGGGCAGGATGGAGGGCGACGCCTGCCCGTACGACAGGTCGATCTGCTGCGGCAGGTGCGACGGAAACTGCGGGCCAGGAGGGGCACCGAGCCCGCCGAGGGCGTACAGCGGCCTGCTGTCGGGCGCGAACGGCTGCTGCTGCGATTGGTACGGCGCAATCGGGTGGGGATACTGCGCCTGATGCTGCGCGAGCGTCTGCTGCTGCTGAGGGTGGGCGAGCGACTCGTCGGCGGACGACGCCTCCTTCTTTGCCGACGCACGCTTCGACAGCTCGGCTTGCTTGCGCGCCTCGCGCTCGCGCCGCATCGCCGCGGCTGACTTGGGGAGCTCTACGACGGCGCCGCAGTCCTTCTTGACCAGCAGGTGGCGGCGAAGGGCGTCCTTGCGGGTGAAGGCTGAGCGCAGGAAGTGGAAACGGGTCAGGCTCGGAGGCGAGCGAGAGTGCAAGACGGGGCGTACCCTTTGTGCAGTTCGTGCACGGCCACGGCCGCTCCTCCTGGTGCGTCCGCTGGTGGCGCGTCAAGTCGTGCCTGCGGTTGAAACTCTGCGTGCACACGTCGCAGGCGAACGGCCGGTCCGTCTTGACGACCTTGCCTGCGGACGTCGTGACGACGCCGTTGGGGCCGACCTCGTGCCGAACCTGGCGCGGGCGCTTCGCCGTCCGCTCAGGGTGGGACCCGGCACGCTGCTGCTGCTGGTGTGGGTCGCCGCCGGCGGACGGGGGCGAGATGGATGGGGAGGAGTCGGCATAGCTGAGCGACGAGAGTGGCGGTTGGAGGAAGTCCGGCGGCGTTTGATTGAGCGACGCCGCATACCGGAACTCGTCCTGCGACTCGCCTCCCTCCTCCTGCTGCTGCTGCTGCTGCTGTTGCTGGCCATTACCGCCAACGCCCGAGAACGAGATGGACGGCGGCAGGTTGACCGGTGGGTAGTACTCTTGCTGGTTCTGCTGCAGCCGCGGGTCGTTGACGAGTGAAGGGAGGGGGAACTGGCCGTGTGGCGAGAGGGGGTACGAGGACGACAAGCCGGCCCAATGCGTTGCCGGGCGAAGGAACGACGAGCTATCACCCTGCTGCGGCTGCGGTGGAGGACCCCAGGAGATCGCGGAGGAAAGCGTGTCGGGTGGTGAGGGTAGCGCAGGGCGAGGAGGAGCGATGGAGGGGGTGGGCTCGTTACCCCAGATCAACGGCTGCTGCTGCTGCCGTTCGGAGCTAGGCTCACGGTCGAGCGAGTGCGCTGAAGGAAGGGTTTGCTGCTGATGCTGCTGAAAGCCGGGTGGGTCCGGGTACGAGATCGGAGTGAGGAGGCCGGCGGCACCTGGCGACGAGTTCGGGTCTGCCGAGCGCAAGCGTCCTGATCAGCGTCTTAGTCTCAGTAGCTGAAGGGGGCAGGCGAGGCTGACTGTTTTGCGTCACAGATCTCTCATCGTCGAACGCGCCAGCACCCCGTGCATGCAAGATGTGGTCGAGCGAGCCCGACCCGGCCGTGCCCAAGCGCTTCTCCTCCTGCGCCCCGCCACCAGCAGAGAGGAACGCCGGGTAGGTCGAGCTGCTGTTGCTAGCGTTCATCCAGAGCGACGTTGTTGAAGGCCCTTGAGGGAGGTTCGGCGATTGATAGGCGCTCTGAGGGTGGTCTGGTGGATGCGCGCAGGCGGGCGAAGATCCGGAAGGTCAGCGACCGAGTTCGATGAGAGAAACACACCCAACCCAGTCACGCCTCCCCACCATGCTTCCTCGCTCGCCCATGAGCTGCTCAGCTGCCAGGACGAGCACGGCAATGGGAGTGCATGGGAGCTCGGTCCCAGGTGCCGCGGGTTCGGCGGGCCCAAACCATCCAAACCTGCTCCCCACGTTTTCTTTGATCCTTCGCTCTCTCCAGCCTAGCGCAGACTGCCCAGATAAGAAGCTAAGGGGGACGGACCTGAGGTGTAGTGCGGTTGCTGCGAGAGCTCGTGCTGCTGCGAGGAGGAGCTGGCGTCCATCGAAGGCTCGGGGAGACAGCGAAGGGGGGCGAGGGCTGGCGCTGGAAGCGTGGGCTGGCGAGGCCGAGGGTGCCAGGGAAGAGGGACAAGCGGCCCTCGAGCAGTACTAGTGGCGATGCGTGCACCGGGGAGAACGGGCGAGATGGGCAGAGGACGACGACCGGTGAGGTGCGGAGCGGGTCGAGGCGGGCTTGCGTGTGTTGTTGCGGCGGTGGCGGTGCTGAAAGCTGCTGCTCGGGCAGGAAGGGGGATGCGGGCGGCGGAGGGGCACAGCGGCGGAGGAGGCGTCGCACGAGAGCGACGCACGGAAATTTCCCAACCAAGGGCTGGGCCTCGGCCCTTGCTCGGTCAGGTCGATCGCTTCACGGCGGCAGCAATCTTGTTCCTGCCGGCAGGACGCAAGGGAGGGGACGTCGACGGCGTCGATCGGCCGGCGGTCGAAGCTGTTGGCCAAGCCATCTTCCCAGGCAGCCGGGATTCGCAGAGCGTTGGCTCGTCGTCGTCGTCGTCGTCATCGGCGGTGAGCGGAATCGTCCTCGCGCGCTGCAGGGCACACCCTCCGACCTTGAAGCCTGCGAGCAGTCTGCGCCGCTGCAGTACATCGAGCTAGGACGACATGCTGTCCTCGCTGCAAGCCAGGAAGGTGGGCAGGTTTTTTAATATACAACGGGCGGAGACGGCGTCGCCGAGGATGCAGCCCGCCGCCGGCTGATGCAGAGCAGCGTCGGCGACCTCCTTTTTTTCGTCGCGCCCTCCACCTTTTGCGGCTGCGCGCGTCGCTCTCTGTATCCTCCCCCCCTCCTAAAAGAAGCCTTCCCTTCGCTCTCTCACCTCCACCCACATCCTCTGCTCCTTCTCCTCCCTTTCACCTCTCTTTTCTACGCAACAATGTCTGCCCAGGGGTGCGTTCGTTTGCTCTTGGTGACCACCTCGAGCGCGACTGAGCGCAGAACCTCCACCCGTCATCCGCCTGCAGCTACGCCATCCACGACTCGGCCAAGTGGTCCGAGTTCGAGCTCGTTGACTTCCCTCTCAAGTCCGAGGGCCCCAAGGTGCGTTCCTTGCTGTGGTCCTCTGACGCGGCTTCGGAGGTTGACGTGTCTTAACTCGGCTCGCCAGGACATCACCATCGACATTGAGTGCGTCTTATCCCAGGCGCTAGCTGAGGGACATGCTGACGTTCTTGTCCTCCTCTCGCCCTCATCTGCAGGCACTGCGGCGTGTGCGGTAGCGATGTCCAGTAAGCAGTTTTTCTCCTTGGATAGGGCACAGTGGGTGTTGACCTCGTCTCCCTTCCTCCTGCTAGCACCCTCACCGGCGGTTGGGGCGCTGTCAAGTACCCCTGCATTGTTGGCGTGCGTTCCTCGTCTACTCTCGGCATTGGCGTTGTAGGTGCTGACATGCTCTCGCGATAAATCAACAGCACGAAATCATCGGTCGCGTTCGCACCGTCGGCTCTGAGTCGTCGGGCGAGTTCAAGGTGGGCGACCTCGTTGGTGTCGGCGCCCAGGTCTGCTCGTGCACCACGTGCCAGGTGCGTGCATAGTACTGTCTGCGCTTCTTGCTGCGTAGAGGTTGACCATGGTAACCTTTGTTGCGACTGCGCACAGCCCTGCAACCAGAACAACGAGCAGTACTGCACCAAGGGCGTCTTCACGTACCAGGGCCAGTACGAGAACGGCGACCGCACGCAGGGCGGATACTCGACCGCCATTCGGGTTCACCAGAACTTTGTGTTCAAGATCCCTGAGAACTTGGAGGGAAAGTACGCCGCGCCGCTCATGTGCGCTGGTCTGACCGTCTTCTCCCCGCTCAAGCGCAACGGCTGCGGGCCGGGCAAGAAGGTCGGTATCATCGGTATCGGCGGTCTCGGTGCGTTCCTCTCCACTCTCTTTCCTTTTCAGCGCAACTGACGCTTCGCCGTCTGCCGCTCTGCAGGCCACATCGCTCTCATGTTCGCCAAGGCCATGGGCGCCGAGGTCTACGCCATCACGCACTCTGAGCGCAAGCGCGACGACATCCTCAAGATGGGTGCCGACCACATCATCGTCACCGGCGGCGAGGACTTCACCGAGAAGCACTTCCGCGAGCTCGACCTGATCCTGTCGACGGTCGACAAGGTCGAGGGCCTGCCGCTCGACAAGCTCTGCAAGGTGCTCAACGTCGGCGGCAGGATCATCACCGTCGGCCTGCCCGACGGTAACGCGGCGCTCGACATCCACTCGACGACGTTCATGATGAACCAGGTGCGCCCGCTTTCCCTTCCACTCTTTTGGCGCAAAAGTGCGGCGGTGGTTGACGGACCTGCCTTCTCCTTTCTCAGTGCCTTTTCGGCTCGTCGCTCCTCGGCTCCAAGGCTGAGGCCAACGAGATGCTCAAGCTCGCGGCCGACCACCAGATCAAGCCCTGGATCCAGGAGCTGCCCATGTCCAAGGCCGGTGAGGCCGTTAAGGCCCTCTGGGACGTGCGTCTCCGTCTCATACATTGTTCAAGGCGTCCCTGTTGAACTAAGCTAACCTGCCTGCTTTTCATGGGCGAACAGGGCAAGGCCAAGTACCGCTTCGTCCTCTACAACGACATCAACAAGAGCGCCTGAACCGCGCGTGCGCGCCTGTAGAGACCCCTTCGTGCTTAGATGAGCTGTAGAGCGCCCGGCGTCATCGTAGAGTCGCGTTGCGGCGTACTGTATCTATGCTGTTACTTGCATTCGAGCGCACTGCCTGCACCGCCGGCCTTGCGAGACGGCGCGAGAGATAGCACGGAATCGACCGCCTACGTGCATGGAACATGCGTACTCGAGGGCTTCACCGCTTGCCGGAGGGAAGCGTCAGCGAGCGAACCGCCGACTTGACATCGACCTCCCCGCATCATCGCCAGTCACCCCGTACGTCCGCTTGCCAGCTGACAAGCGCACGATACAGCTGAATCTGACGCGCTCTGGACGATTTGCCTTGCAGTGCCCTTCCTTCGAGCTTCGGCGGCCTCATCCTTCCACCTTCCTCTGAAGCCAGCCCATGTCCGACTCCGCTCCTGCCTTCCCGAACCGCGCCGAGCGCAAAGCCTGCTGGTCGGCGCGGGACGCCTATTACGCTTGCCTAGACCAACACGGCGTGTCGGAGCCTGGGAAGGAAGGCGGGGCGTGCGAGCCGCTCGTCAAGGCGTTCAGCGGGGCGTGTGCGAAGTCGTGGGTGCGTCCCTTGCCTCCTCCTCTCTCCTGTGGCTCGTGCTTGAAGGAGAGCTGACAGAAAGCGTGAGATGCAGGTCGAGTACTTCAACAAGCGCCGCGTGCTAGAGGCTGAGCTCAGGGCCCGGCTCAAGGCGGAGGAGAGCAGGGGCGTAGACGTCAGCGGCATCCGGTACGCCCCCGGCGACGAGCGCAAGTCGTACAGCTCACGGGGCTGATCGTCTTGATGCGTGTAACCATACCCTTTACCCTTGCGATCATCGCTGCTTTGTGACTGCCGCGGGTGTTGCTTGCTTCGTGTTGCGCGGCGGTGCGGGCGCGCGCAGGCTGCCGACCGACTTCAAGCGCTGAGCACCTTCTCGCCCGATGCTCCCACCCTGCCCATCCGCGCAGATGTTTGCCCACTGCACATCGCGTCGCATCATTTCGCCAGCCATGGGGACAGAATATCATAAGTTTGACTGAAGGTCGGTATGATCCAGATAGGGAACTGCGCACAGGGGAGGAACGGGAAGGCTTGTGCGGTAAACGGGGCTGGGAGCCAATGGAAGCGGAAAAGCGCGAAGGCAGAAGAAGGGAGAAGGGAGACGGGAGACTGGAGGACGGATGTACAGGCGGAATGAGAAAAGGTGCGAAATCGAAAGGAAGAGTGTTCGTGTCGGCCAGCGTACGATGCGAGCGCGGCCGGTGGAGGGGCGCGCGCGAGCAGGAGATAGGAAGAGACCGTCCGGGAGCTCAGACTCTGATGACTTTGCTGCCGTTGGACGAGGGCCTCCTCCCGCCATCGCTGGCCGTGCTTCCTCCGCCTGCGTCCGAGCCCAAACTGAGTCCGAGCGGCGAATCCGCAACCGACGACCTCCTCTCCTTTCCCCCCGTGCTCGCCTTGCGCTCGCCACCACCCGACGGGTGCTTGAGGCCGACGTGCGGGAGCGCAGCCGGCCGGACCGAGAAGGACGCGGGCGAATAAAGGTTGAGCGCGCGCTTCTTGGCCCAGATTGAGCAGAACAGGATGCGCTTCTGCCGGCGAGAGACGAAGAAGTAGTTGACGGACCTAAGAACGCGTCGTCAAGATGGCGTCTCAGCTTGACAGATGACGGCGAGGGGAAGGTGGAAGGACGCACCACAGACAGCCTCTCCTCGTCGTATCGTTGAGCTTGAGCCTGCCGCCCGACCCGACGAGCGGCAGCGTGTCGAGTGACGGGGGGTCAAAGTCGTCCTCATCGTCTTCATCGCTCCGCCGCCTGCTCCCATCGCTCCTCCTCCTCCCGCCAGAATGATACCCGTCGTCCTCGAACCCCTCGAGGAAGTCGTCCTCGCCTGCGTCGTCGCCGCCGGCGGACGACAGGTCGTCATCGGACGACTCTGCGTGCGGGTCGCTGTCGATGTCGGGCGTGTACGAGTAGACGTCGCACTCGCTCAGCGTGCCCTGCAGAACCGAGTCGAGCACGCGCGACAGGTGCGGGTGCGTGAACGCCGGCACGGACGGCGACGACGCGTTGGACGACGTGAAGGACGACGCGGCAAACGGTGAGGACGACAGCGGAGCGATGGACGGTGGGTACGAGCCGTACGAGCGCCTTTGGAATGCAGCGACGTCAGTGGGGGGTTATGTCGCGTGAACGTGGGCAGTTCGGGGGGGGGGGGGGGGAAGGACGTACGGGCCCTCGGCCGAGAGCTCGAGCACGGTCGCGCTCAGCTGGCGCAGCACGTCCGACACGCTATTCTCGCGCACGAAGTGGTCGGGCCTGACCTGCGTGAAGTCATGGTCGGGGAAGGCGACGTTGAGCAGCGCAATCAGCCAGAACCACGTTTGTCTGAGGAGCAACCAAGGACGCAGGCTGCGTTAGCCCCTCTCTAGCCTTCGTTGACCTTCGTCATCTCCCATTCTACCTCACAAGAGGCGACGCACCGGCTGTCCTTCTGATCGAGCCTGCCAAAGCAGCTATCGAGCGTCGCGTCGCGGTTCTGGGGCGAGAACGCCATGTGGTTGTCGAGGTCCTGCTGCTCGAGCGAATGCGCTTCCTCGAGCGACTTGAACAGCTTGCGCTCGCGCGAGACCGACTTGCACGAGTAGACCTCTGCGGAGAAGTATGTCGAGCCGAGTGGGATCGAGCGCGTAAGAATGGCGAACGAGGTGGATGGGTCGAAGGAAGGGCAGGGGAGGGGGAGGCAACATGGGTGATCAGCACCGTCCGATCTCAGACACGCCGATAAGCCGGGACGCGTCCTGCCCTCCCCCTCGCCTGCCTGGACTCGTACGCGCGGGTCGAGCTTCTGGACGCGCCCGCGGGCAACGGCCAGCCTCCAGCGAGTCATGATCGTCGAGCCGGACGCACCAAAGCGGGTGTGGACCTTGATCTCTGCGCTCGAGAACTCGAGCCGCTCGGCTAGGTCGGAGAGCTCGGGCGTCTCGAGGAACTTCATGGGCCGGTCGGGAGGGAGAGGCCGAGGGGAAGGGAGGCGTGTGGATGGGTAGCTGTTGCTGATGGATGGGGGTGGATGGGGTGCGTCGCGTTGGGGCTGTGGGTAGGGGAGGATGGGCAGAGGGGTGGGTCATCGACTCGGCGCAGCCTCGCCGGATCGGAGCGCCCCCCCCCCCCCCCCCCCCCCCCCACACAAAAACACACCCCCCCCCCCCCCCCCCCCCCCCCCCCCCCCCACCACCTCCTTGTCGCGTCGGGGGTGGGTCGGGTGTCCCTGGGGGGCGCTTCCG